>DWQW01008340.1:0-14054 GCA_018249695.1 Heliconius erato demophoon
GATGTTTTCATTATAGCAACATCGATGTTACGATATTTTTATTAATGCAACATCGATGTTAAAACATCGATATTTTATCTTCTAACATCGATGATCATCGAAAATCGATGATCATCGGGCATCCCTATTGTATTTTCAATTTTGAGGGAATAGGGTTGCATTCGAATATGTTTATATCTAAAACCTGAGACATAAATGAAGGATAAATTATAATTTAAAAAAGTAAAATGGAGGAGCATATGATAGTCGATGAAACCGAATCAAATCCAGTTGAACAAAACATACAAACAGATGAAATAAATTCGTTACAATACCCATCTCTGTTCTCTACAAAAACTTTATTAGAACTATGCAATTCTTCTTGGTCTCGTGCAATTAATGCAAGACAGGATGTTCAGCCGTATTTACGAGGATGTAAGTGGTCTCCGGACGGTACTTGCTGCCTAACAGTAGTCAATAATGATGGAGTTCATGTTACTGAATTACCTAAAGATCTTTACTTTGGATCTGTATCTGCTGACAGAAGTATTGATGTATTAGACTCTGTAATACATGTTAAGGAATCTGGGCTTGTTTATGACTTTTGTTGGTATCCTCATATGAATTCTAACCTCCCTGAAACTTGCTGGTGAGTTTTAGTTGAGATATAATTATGTTTTACAACACTTTAAACAGTATTAAGTACAAGTACATTATAAATAAGGAGCTATGTGGATGAAAATCTATTTTTCTATTTATTTTAGTACAATGTTGAAATATTTTTAATAAATTTAATACGTTGGTTTCATTAAACATATGGAAATCTGTACTCAGAAGGACGATTTATTTAAATTTTCCTTATTATAACTATAAAATTCAGAGAGAAATAAGAGTGTCTTAATATAAGATTCTATGCCTTCCTTTTTATATGCAGGATAAGGTGTAAAGCTAAAATTTATTTAAAATTAATTTCAGCTGGCTTACAACTAGGCAAAATGCACCAGTCCAATTGTGGGATGCTTTTAATGGTTCATTAAGAAGTTCATACAGAGGATACAATGCTGTAGATGAAATGGAACCAGCTCTTTGTGTTACATTTAATCCTGAAGGCAATAGAATTATTGCTGGATACAAAAAAGTATTGAGGACATTTGATGTAGAGAAGTAATTAATACTTGTTTTTGCTTTCAAATACATGCAGCAATTTGCACAAAAATATACTCAAAATTTTACCTAGTCTTACTCCCTAATGCTGTTTTTTTTAAAAAACTATAATTGGCAAAAATAAGAACAAGAAAGTTTTTTACTTATCTAATTCTATTATCTAATTCTAAGTCACGGACTTAGAATTAGAAACATTCCAAAATTGAGTCGTAGGTATTGGCAGCAAAGTTCAAAATTGTTTAACCTATAGTAGTATTTTTGTAGTATAATAGTATGTGTTTACCTTATGGGTATCTATGCGTAACTTCGTCACATGAAATACAGGTATGGAGAAATGTCGTGAAATGATAAAAAAAATCCTATGTCTAAACTGTTGAGGTCTCTTGATTAATTTTTTTAGGTATGGGTTTGAAATATTTTAGCCTATATGCTGTTCCCATTAAAGAAGGGCTGATGCTTCCACCCTGTATTTATAAAAGTAAAGTATATATTTATGAAAAAGAAATTAGGTAAACTATATTTTGTGTTGCAGGTGAAAAAGGCAATTGATTTTAGTAGACTTTATTATTATAAAATTGTCAACTTTCCATAATAATATTTTTAATATTCAACAATATTAAAATATTATAGTCCCTTAACTTAATTAATCCTTAACTAAATTAACTAATTTGAGGCCAGTTGTGGCGCAGGGGCACAAAGTGTGCCCATAAATCAATTGGTTGTGGGTTCAATCCCCACTCGAGGAGATAAAATATATATTTACATTTATATTTTCATTTCTTCGCTCTCATGCTGAGGCGTTGAGTTCCGCCACTCAACACGCAATGCCTCCAGTAATTGGCGGAAAGTAAGGAATGGAGTGTCTTAACACTAGGTTCCCTCTGCCAACCCTGCTGTGTGCGGGATAGTGTGAAGCTGAAAAAATAAAATTAATTATGCATGGTTGTTTTAATATATCTATTTTCATTTCTAGGCCAGGAAGAGATTTTTCCGAACATAAAATTAGTTCCCCAGCATCATGTTTGGCAACTGATAGTAATTTGTTAGCAGTAGGATCTTGGAATACATCAATAAGTCTTTATAATATCTCAGAAATGGGTACATACAAGAGCATTGGGAAAATGCATGGACATTCTGGTAATTGCTTTATGTTGAAATCAAGGTAGCATGATTAATAATTCAGGTCTTCAAGCATCATCACAGGTCATCTTAGGACTAGAAAAAAAAAACAATTTCTAAGATCAGAACCATAATTGTATATGGCTATATATGTTTGTTTATGCAGTATATTTGTGACACTTGCAGTATAATCAAAATGTTAGGTGTACTTCTTGTTGATCTAGGGATTCAGAATTACGAAATTTCATTAAAAAATTACATTGCAAATAAAGTAAAAATATTTTTAAGTTTATTGGTATGTCACAGAAAATACCCTAAAACTTATTAATCCTTTTTCATTTCATACAAAATGAGTGCATACATATTTTTTAATCTACAGGATGTCAGAGAATCAAAATCGCATCTTCATTATTTTATGTAATGCTTACAATTTTTTGTTTTGGTATTGCATGAATTTGATAAAGCTTTTAAAAAAAATATGTTGTTGCGTGATAAGTGTAATGGAACACTCAGGGACGGCTCTAGTTTGTGTAGCGCCCGTGTGCAATGAAACCCTGACGCCCCCTAGGCCGGGGCGCCGCGGCGCCCCCTGAGACGGCGGCACCCGTTGCACTATAGGTTATGCCGCCCCTGGGTACACTTAATAAGTAATTGGAGATTTGAACAAATTTTATTATTCCTACTTTGATATTCCTGCATAGCACGTGATTAGAGAGAACATAGTGTAAAGATACTTCAATACACATCACGCAAATTTGACACATTATGTATTGAGTGAGTGGCAGAATTAATACTTAACTTATTTAAGCAAGAAATGAAAATAATTCAATCCCTCTAGTAGGAATCAAACTAAGACTGTTGTGCTTACTGTTAAATTCTGTGCTGCTGTGCCAAATTGGCTCCAAAATACATAAAAAAAAATTATAATTGAATTTTCATAACATTACAGGTGGTGTTACACACATAAAATTCACCCCAGATGGCACAAAATTAGTCTCTGGGTCCAGAAAAGATAATAAGCTACTAATATGGGATATTCGTTATTATAACAGACCTTTAAACATTTTAACTAGGGAAGTGGATACAAATCAAAGGATTTACTTCGATATATCACCATGTGGGAAGTATTTAGTTAGTGGTGGTACGGATGGTGTGGTCAAAGTGTGGGATGTTAATAAAGTCAATTGGCAAGATGGCTTGGATGTGACAGACGATAGCAAAAGTAATGCGACGTTTAGAGTAAGTGTTTCATATAAAGTGGTTATTTGTTATAAGTTATCAAAGTAAATAGCCAAGATAGTATTCTACTAACTTCAATATATTAAACCGTAAGATTTGAGGCCAGTCATGGCGCAGAGGCACAAACATGCGACTATAAACGCAGTAGCTTGTGAGTTCGATTCCCAATCGAAGAAATGAAATATCTAATACTTTCATTTTCATTTTCGTTTTCACGCTCGCAACTCAACGTGTAATGTCCCCAGAATTCGGCTGCAAGTGGGAAATTAAAGTGTCTTAATGGGAAAGGAGTGTCTTAACACTAGATCCTAGGTTCGCTCTGCTGCCTAGCCTGTTATGAGCAAGCGAGCTTTTGAGGTTAACTAGATTATCACTCAAATATAATCCAATTTCAAAACATTACATATATACAGAGTGGAAGTGTCCTTTTACGGAAACAGCATAGAGGGTAAAATATTTCAAACCATACCTAAAGAAATTAATCAAGGTATCTCAACAGTTTAGACGTAGCGACTGTATCCCTTAAAAAGTTTATGTCCTCGTGCGTCGTTCTTGACAAATGACGTTTTTATTTTATTTTAGAACTATAATTTTATTTTGGTTGAAAAAATAACTTTATCATTTAGAGGATTTTTTAAAATTGTATTATGCTTTTATAGAGTAGTTAAAACTGTGATTTCATTTAAAGTGGTGCTGAGAAAAACACCCTGTATATGTATGTACATGTCAAACTGAAATCCCCGTATTTTTAAGTCAATTAATCTATACAATCCGGACCACCCGATATTTTTGCTATATACATATGTAACATTTGTTTCAGTTTCCCTTACACAATGACTGTTGCAATAGTATATCGATACACCCAATAAGACCAGTTCTGGCGACTGGCTCAGGCCAGTTTCACTTTAATGATCCTATAGCCTTAATACAAAATGACATTAAAAAGGAAGTAGAAGAATTTGAAGTGACAATAAATAGTGAAGAAATAATAAATAGTGATATGAAATATTCGAGTAATGTCGAAAATACTTTAGTGTTTTGGTGGATTGGTGATTTAATGAATAACTTATGAGTTAAGGATATGACTTGCTGTGAAATTTGGTTTAAATTTGTAATATTTTGTTACTATTTATTCAACATGCTACCATCTCAGAAGATATTTGAGAAAATCTGTGGTTGGAGCCATTTATTAAAGTAGAATCCAAAACAATGATTTTTATAACTTCCATATAAAATTTTATCTCTTAGTCTGTGCGTTTCTTCACGATAATCTCAGAAACGGCTTAATTGATTTAAATGCAGCTTTCACTGTTATATTTTGGAAAGCTTACCAAAATATAACAGTGAAAACTGCCTTTGCTTGTGTTTGTTTTATTTTAATTGGTTCATAAATATAAAAAAGTTATTTCAATATAAATGTAGGTGCATGCACCAATATTGCTACAAACTGACTGTTTTTGAAATTGGATGAAACTTTATTTATATTGATAAATATAGTCTTTAAAATGTATGTGTTTAAAATGTAGTATGGATTGTCTTTAAAATGATAATGTTATTAGGTCACGAAAGTAATTCAGATGAGAAAATTAAAAATTGTGTAGTAGAAGTGAGCGAAGCTGCGAACGGGTATAGTATTGTGGTATATTTATACCAGACATCATTTTGTGGAACTCGTAGACTTCCCGGAAAGTTTTAGTTTCACAAAAACCGAATTTTCGTAATAAGAATGTTATTTTATAAAGGTCGTCGTGGCGGAGCGGTACGTTATCTGACTGTAAACGCATTTATTGGTTATTTATTACTCGAGGCAATGAATTATTTTCCATATCTTCACTCTGGTAACCAGACAAAACGTTGACATCCACCACTCAACATATTATATGTTGAGATCTGCTCTATAGATCTTCTGCTCATTTTTTGAGCGAAATACATACATATATACTAACATATGTACCTACTATACTACCTACTGAAACTATGACACCTAACGTGATTTATATTGTAAGTTTAAATGAATAAATTATTAAATTTGATTGAGGTGGTTTTAATATTTATAATTTACGACACCTCTGTTGTTAACTGATAAAATGAATTAGGCAAAAGTCTTGCAGAATGATATTCTAATTTGGTAATTCTAATGTATTATGAGATGTTTTGTAAATCTTGATTTTATTTTTATTTATCTTGACCCTGTACCCTTAGCTCGTTCCTTTGATACTCATATTAGAGTGATTTCAACGATATTGATATTGAAAAATTGGAAACATCTAAATCGTATTGGTACGTATGTCGTAGTCGTATTTTGTGGAAGTCGTGGTAGACTTTCCGCAGAGTTTCAGTTACACAAAAACAGAATTTTCGTAATAAGAATCTATACTAATATAATAAAGTGTAAGAATTTGTTTTTTTTGTTTGTTTGTTTAAACGCTAAGATCTATGTATAGTATTGGTAGGTATGTCGTAAGTATTTAAATCAAAGAAATAATTGTTACAATTGCTTTGTGTGTCTTTATGTTAAGATACGTCTACTTTATGTTAAGATTGTATTTTTTTAATTAATGCCGTTTTAGATTAAGTATATAAAATATGAATTTACATAATATAAATATAACAAGTAGGTAAATATTATACCATAACTTAGGTTTTACGGTTTCCCCAGCACTGGAATCAAATATGTTATTTTATTTTAAGCTTGTATGTAATTTTATTTTAAGCTTATTTGTATCTAGAGTTCCTTAAAGGTCCTGCTACTTTAATTTAATATTCAAACCGTTTATCGCATTATCAAGTTTCCGCTGGTCCTCAAAGTACGATAGAGTCCGGCCTTAAGTCGTTAAGATAATGTTTCCTTGCCTTAATTACAGTTAGCGGTCAAGTTTGCCATAATAAATAAACTTTTGTTGGTAAAATATGCAAAATGGCTCTCACTTTCAAGGTACTTAATCGATGGTATTTGCTAACTTTATCACAAATTACTTTGAAATCTTGTTTTTAATAAAAAAAAATGGTGCATTTTAATTTAAAGAGTGTAACAATTGTCCAATTTCCATTTGGCAATGTATAGATTTAGCATTGGGTACTTGTGGCTTCGCCCTCCCGCAAGTGAGTCTTCCGTTAACTCGAAGCAATGGTTTCCGAGGTCAGCGCGTTCAACCAAACAAACTATTTAGCTTTATTATATTAGTAAAGCAATAGTAGTAGCATTCGTGTGGTATGGTTCTTTGATTATGGCGTTCCGAGCGTGCCAGTAGAGCACATATCACTTCGCCAATGTCACGTCGCATGGAGAGAACACGAAGGAGGTTGTACGGTAAAAAAGAGATAATGTTACACAATAGGAGAATGCATGTTAAAAAAAAAAGATCCAGTTAAAAGTGGCCTTTAAACAAAAAACAAAGGTGTTAGGTTACAATTTAATTTTGTTATATCTAATATATTTACATACAAATTTACATAGAGGACTAAACACTAACATTGAACGTTAAAGGAGCGGGGAATTTTATGAGGAAGGACATCGTATACTCAGTCCTTACTTACATTCGTAGTACAAATCAACCCGTTGAGATTAGGCGCTGTATTTTGGTTACTTTGTGTAGCACTCATAAATTCACAATATTTTTAATCTAATATCTTTTTAATCATATAAGTGTCAATTAAATTAAATGGTAAGAGTAGGTAGGTATAAATTGCATAAGAACAACGCACACTCATTGGCAATTCTCCAATACACATTTCTTGCTTGGTGGTCTATTTGTCAAATGTTCCGGTATTGGGCTATTGATAGGTTCAATTTTCAAATCAAATCAAACCAAATCTGCTTCACGCTGTATCCCGCACACAGCAGGGTCGGCAGAGGGACTTTCCACTGTCGAATGGCGGAACTCAACGCTGGGATTTTGCTTTGGAGTCAGAGCGAAAAAAATGTAAATGTAAATTGATGAAAATTTCATTCCCTCGAGTGGGGATCGAACCCACAACCAGTCGAACCAGTCGCACTTTGTGCTCCTGCGCCACGAGTAGCCTCGGGGGTGTAATTTTGTGACAGAAGATCTGACCCTTCACGTAGTGTTCATACGAAAAAGGTGACTGAATAAATTTTGAATGGTTTTATATTATTTTTAACTACTAACATACAGTAATAGAATGTTAGATATAATAAAAAACATTTTTTTATTCTTTGTAATAATATATTTAAAGCAAAACTAAGTATATATTTTATGTATTTTTTTAGCTTCACGCTGTATATTGCATACAACAGGGTAAGCAAAGCGAATCTAATGTGAAAACATTCCATTTCCCAATTTCCGCCCAATTTTTGAGACGGAGGCTTTTTTAACGCTTCTTACCATAGCAAGGAAATAAAAATAATTCATTGGGTTTCTAATAAACATAATCTTTGTTTCTTATTGAAACTGATGATTTTTTAAATTGGTAAGTAACTATGTATTATATTAGCAAGTCTATACATGTTGCTTTTCATTTTTAGAAAACAATAACTATTTATAATACAAATTATAGGAATGTTAAATAAAAAGGAACAATGTAAAATATACATAATATGAAAAATAGGACGATAAAATGGCACATGTAAACACTTTCCCTTTGAAGTTCCATTTTCAAAAGCTTCTCAATTCATTAAATACGAATAAACATTACCCAATAAAAAGCAGTCATTTGTTCTCGGGAATATTTCTCTGTGTGGTTAGTTGGGTAGTATTGCCTGTTTGTTATTTCAAAAAAATATATTTTTGTAATAAGCAAAACCGTTGTTTTGTTTTTCATGTTCTTGATAAAAGTAAACAAGTTTAATTTGGATAAAGTTGTAGTGTACTTATTGACGTTTGAGTGTGTCTGGTATTACACACCTTTGTATATATTTCGAATCCGAAAATTAGATTCTCTTCGTTTACCTATTCTCCTAAATGAGGGAGGTTTAATTAAAATAATAATAGGAGAGCCCACGATGCTAATTCGGAAATTACTTGAGAGTCATAAAGACGTATGCGGTTGCGATGCTTCGGATATATCAGATATTGGTATTGTCCATGTCCTACGTATTCTTAAATATGTTAATCTGATTGTTTCCATGCTGGAGGTGGTCGTACGTAAGGGTTGAAAAAAAAATATAAATAAATAATCTCAATCATCTTCATCGATGGCTGAGAGAGTAATAGATAGAGAAAGAGTAAGATAGTAATATAAATATGGAGAGAGGAATGTACGCAACCTTACCCGTTGCTGCATTAAACTTTATCGATATTTTTTTATTACTTCGACTTGTAGAATTCGTCAGATTATATATTTTTCGTAATCCTTGATTTATCCCATCAGCGGCACGAGGTGTGACTGCAAAACCGACTGGTTGTGGGTTCGATCCCCACTCGAGGAGAAGAAATATTTATTTAAATTTATATTTCCATTTCTTCGCTCTGGTGGCGTTGAGTTGTGCCACTCAACACGCAATACCTCCAGAATTCGGCAGAAAGTGGGGAACGGAGTGTCTTAACACTAGGTTCCCTCTGCCTACCCTGCTGTGTGCGGGATACAGCGTGAAGGTAAAAAAAAAATCTAATCTATCCACTTATGACTTTAGTTTTCCTTAAAGCCTTTATTCTTGAAAACTTACACAAATTAGAAAACTTTGCCAATTAATTATTTTACTGTCCGCGGAACGTAACAATAAAATTAATTTTCTTTACTGAGTAAAATTTTAATTACTTATAGTAGTAGCTCAGTTTAAGAAGATTGCCTATAATAATTAATTTTTAAAACACAAGTTTTGTAGTACCTACCATTATATTTACGATTACAAATTTTATGTTTTGTGTATCTGTGCAGTGTAATGAAGTAATTTTTATAAGAAATACATTTTAGATTGCGACTCGCTCGCGGCTTCGCCGGCCTGGCTTATGCAAATATTTATTTATTTATCTGTATTACTGTGTGTTCTAATATAATTATCATTTAAGAGGTAATATCTATGACACATATACATTGTAAATTAAAAATTAGCCTCATGCTTATATCCCGCACACAGTAGAGCAGTGTTAAGACACTCCGTTCCTCACTTTCCGCTGAATTCTGGAGGCATTGCGTGTTGGGTGGCGGAACACAATGTAGCGCTTTGCCTTGACACCAAAGCGAACTAATGGAAATATGAATTTAAATAAATATTTCAT
Source organism: Heliconius erato demophoon (assembly GCA_018249695.1). Classification (NCBI taxonomy): domain Eukaryota; kingdom Metazoa; phylum Arthropoda; class Insecta; order Lepidoptera; family Nymphalidae; genus Heliconius; species Heliconius erato. The sequence continues at coordinate 9,681 of DWQW01008340.1, forward strand.
TTCCTCGAGTGGGGATCGAACCCACAACCAGTCACGTTTACAGCCACACTTTGTGCTCCTGCGCCATGACTGGCCTCACATATACATTATAAAATAAAATTTCTAGCAAATCAAAAAAACACAGTAAATATTTTGATTAATAGAACTTTCATTATTGCCTTGATTGAATTAAAACAACAATAGAAAACATTTGAAATACTAAGGGACGTTTGCCAAAACACAATAATGAAAACAGCAATTAAATCGGTTAACCCGTTTCTGAAATTAGCTTAAACAAACGCACAGACAAAGGCCTTAAAAAATCATTGTTCTTTTTTTTTCGTTACGATTTTATTACAAGTATGGATTAATAGAGCTCGTGTATAGATAATTCCTATACTTTATCATTACGAATAGAAACATAGAGATATCTTATTACATTGTTCTTAACATTTTATGAGTCATACGACTACATTACTGCTATAAAATTACCAAAAAAATGCCCTTTCCACAGAAGAAAATGGTTATTAGAAAACGGTACAACTGAAGAAAATGATTACTTTTGGATGTACGCCGTACGCTATTCTATTTTCTAAAGGCATATAGAATGATCAAATGGAAATTCAATAGCTTATTAGCATAAGACTATGTAAGACAGGCAATTTCACACGGCAGGTTTATTTACATAATCACCAGATTTTTATTTTATGTCGGTAATTTTTCCGCGAGTCAAAATCCGTTTACTGAATTTGGGTTTATTGAGACTTGGTCCTTGCCGATTTTGTGATACCTAATGACTTTTTTTTATTTAAATTCTCGAATGTGTTTTAGTAAGAAGTTAAGAATTTAAAAATCAATGATAAATTAATTAATAAAATAAATTACAAATCATATTATTTATAGTTATTAGTTCAACGTTATAAAAGTTGGTAAAGATGTAATATTTTTTTACGAGTAGATGCTAAAAGTGATTTTTCATAATATTTAAAACAATGACATACACATTTTATAGAGTCCTCAATTTCTAACAAAACTATAAATGTATTGAAGCGGCGTTGAGTTTCACTTCTCAATACGTAATATTCGGAGTGAGGTTCCCTCTGACTACTCTCCTGTGTGCAGGGATACAGTGTGAAGCTGATTTGATTTGATTTTGATTCTATAAATATATTAAAATTTACGAATAAATGAGAATGAAGTGAAGTGATGAGTTAATTAATAAATGTGTTAACTAAAATAACACTAGGTATACATGAATTCAGTAATTAACGGTAAAGGAAAGGCTCTACATATTTTGATTATTACATAAATACGTACACGTAAAAAATATCAATCAAATAAAATAGGTACCGAATGAAACCATAAATTCCATAATCTACTTTTCCTCGTTATTTGAGAACAGAGCTCGAAATTCGCACCACTTCCTTGTTTATTATTTTTTATAGCTTCACTGGGAATGACTCCATCGCAAAATGTTATTGCTCTTAGCGAATTATAATTGTTCCTTATTTGAAAATATTTTTCTAAGCATATGGATTTTGAGGGGGCCGCCCCCCGTATTTTAACACTACATTTATATACAAATGCTTAAATTATTATGTACATCAATCATCATCAAGAGGCCAGTCGTGGCGCAGGGACACAATGTGTGACTGTAAACGTGACTGGTTGTGGGTTCAATCCCCACTCTAGGAAATAAAATATTTATTTAAATTTATATTTCCCTTTCTGCGCTATGGTGTCGAGGTGAAGCGCGGCGTTGAGTTCGGCCACTCAATACGCAATGCCTTAATGACAACGGAGTGTCTGAACACTAGGTTCCTCTGCATACTCTGCTGTGTGCGGGATATAGCGTGAAGCTGACTTAATTTGATTTACTTTATTTTTATTACGTATATCAAAAAAGTAGGAAATAAGAGCTGTTACAGATACATCATTTTATTTCTCTTTGTAGGAGTCAAATTATAATTAACAAGAGAAAACATTCGAAGCTTAATGAAACGGCAAATAAGAATATATAAAAATGTTCGTTCGTATTTCAGTATTTTTTTGCGAAATTATCATTAAAGAATTTTTTGGCGTAAATATTTTCACTGATTAACTTGGCAAAAATTTTGAACACAAACATAAAGACCGAACCGCCTCCGCCATAATGAGCTTAGCTGACGGAGGGAATGTTTGAAATAAGAAAAAAAACAGATGTTATGTCAAAGAAATAGCGTTATTTATTGAAATAAGGTTGAATTTGAATAATTAATTTGGTCAAACATTTTATTATTTCAGGTATTAAAGTTACAGGTAAAAAAGTAAAGGTAAAAAATTAAATAAAAAAATTATAGTTAAGAATTATGGGCAGGGAGCAGTCCGATTTCGACGTTCGTTGCGTTTGAGATGCTTCAACATATTATATTACCTACACCAGTGATTCTCAACCACTGTGCCGCGGCACTTTTGTGTGCCGCCAAATTTTAAAAGTGTGCCGCCAAACTTTGCTAATATATAATCATATTAATATAATTAAATTATATAATTTAAAAATAAAAATATTTTTAACATGAATATATATTTAAATCCACAAAAAAATGAATTTGTATATTTAAAAATTTGGTCATAAACTATTTATGCAGTGTGTTGTAGTAAATAATTTCTCTTTGTGTGCCGCCAAATTTTGAAATCGTTAAATATGTGCCGCAACTAAAGAAAGGTTGAGAATCACTGACCTACACATACACACGTCGTTGATTGTTTATCCAAAAAATCTATAGCTACAATAAATATTTATATATTAATGAAAACATTTCAAACTTTCTTTTATTTACTCAGTTAAACATTATATTGAAAGTTCTATTAAAAGTTAAAGTTTTTTTAAATTCATAATATCTTCAAAGATTAAATATTTAAATTAAAACTCTCCCGAAATGATAATTAGGTATATGATACCTATTACAATTGTCATCGTTGCGAGTATTGTTGAATAACTTGAACTTATAATGATGAGAGTTGTGATTTCTTGTTATAAAAGTTAAGAGTTTAATTAACGTCTGTTACACAAAAGTTAGTAATTGCCTTATATAAAATCTTCGATAAATGTTATATAATGCGATTATATTAATTGATAAATATGGATTGGAGCTAGTTTTTAATTTCTTCGCTGTGGCAAAACAACAAAGCGCGGCGTTGAGATCCACCATCCAATAGGCAATGTTGGAAAGAGCGTCTTGACACTAGGTTCCATCCTTATATGAAAAAAATACAGGATTGTATAACTAAATAATAACCATTCTTTCTGTAGTCTTATCAGATATCGTCGACACCACTAGATAAATATTGTTTTTAAATATATAAGAGAGTATATATTATATAAATAGTAAGACCATATAATAATTTTGTGGCCGTCGTGACGGCAGCAATGGGACAGTGTATGACTGTGAATGCAAAATGCAATTACATATTTCAATTTTCCCGTTTTGATAAAATAAATTACGACGTTAAGTTCCGCCACTCAACACCTGAATTAAACCCTATTTAACATTTTATTACCACACCACTTTCTCACTTTTTGTCGAATTTTTGTGGCATTATGAGTTGTGAGTCTGCTACTCAATCCCGTGCTTTTACCAGAGCTAGGAAAAGGAAAATGTAAATTTTTTTTTTCCGAATTTCATTTCTCCGAAAACGGTATGGGAATCGAACCCACAACCTATCGCGTTTGCTATCGTAAGCATATGCCCCTGCGCCACGAATGACCTTTAGTTATAATTTTCTTCTTCTTGCGTTTCTCATATTTTTTGTGGGTTGCGATAAGTTTCTTTTCCACGAGTTGAATATAAAAACATAGCCTGTAAATCATTTTCGGTAAACGTGACAACAAAGACAAAAACATGATGTCAACTACATAAACTGAGTCAAATTTTAAACAGTTTTAATGACATTTAAAAGTGTGTACAAGAACTGTTTTAAGCAGTATACAGGTTGGAAGTGTCAGCGCTCCTTTTACGGGAACAGCATATAGGGTAAAATATTTTAAACCCATACCTAAAGAAATTAATCAAGATACTTCAACAGTTTAGACGTAGGACTTTAATTCATTTCACGATGTTTATCCATACCTGTATTTCGTGTGACGCAGTTACGCATAGATACCAATAACGTAAACACTAGGGGTCGCAATATCGGACCATTCAAGCAAAACCGGGATTTTCGATATCGACTTCAGAAAAATCCCGGGATCCCGGTTTTTTCGATATTTTCGATATTTTTGTTTTTTATACCAAAATTAGTAATTTTTCAAGCCTCTTCTTATTTTTAGAGTTAAGTTAGGGGGGTATTTTTAGGGAAGTAGTAAATTAAATTATATTTACTAAATAAAACAATTTTTAATTATAAAAAAATATA
>DWQW01008341.1:0-14053 GCA_018249695.1 Heliconius erato demophoon
TAAGTTTATATTGCAAAAAGAAATACACCTGTCGACATCGTGCTTGTTCGACGTGACATATAAATTGTGGACAATTTCTTTTACCTATTAGTTATAGGCAGCTTTTTGTTGAGAAACCAGACCACCTCGCCTCCTGATTTATTTTATGTTTCAAGTAACTCACTTAATTGTTTCAACTTTATTGGGATAATTGTGACCAATTACAGACATTTTATGTATTAACATCGACCTGTGGGTAGGAATGGGTGGAAAGTAGAGAAGGAGTGTCATACATTCCGTTTGATCGTTTCTTTTAAATTTAATTACAATTTTTTTATAGCTTACTATTTTCTATGGCTGTAAGCTGTATCCCGCATAAAGTGCCTAGTGCTAAAACACTCCGTTCCCCTCTTTCCACTCAATTCCGTAATATTGTGTTAAGTTGTGGTACTCAACACCATGCCTTACTTACCAGAATGAAGAAATAAAAACAATTAAATTCTTCGAGCGGAATCGAACCCACAACCATCACGTTTACAGTCAGATACTGTCGCACTGTACCTTAATAGCACCTATAAATTTATAATAATATTTCTATAATAGAAAGCGTAGAGGCTATTTACATCGGTGTCATTAGGATATTCAATCAGCAGTGCCCAGGTCCATCTATCATGGCGAGGGTAATCGCTGACGTCGTTTTATAATACGTTTTGCTTAAAGCTAAAGTATAGATTGTAATAGCTTAAATCAATTTAGATATATTTTTGTCTTAATATACACGATGGGAACCTTGTTTTTTTACATGCACACGCACAGAGTTTGACTCTAAGCTTGATACTTAACGATGGGTTCGATTCCTACTCGAAGTAATAAAATATACATTTAATTTCACTCTGGTATGTTCACAAAGTGTGGCGTAAAGTTTCAAAAATTTACTAATGATCGAAATAAATATTATTTTTTGTTCCTACATATAACACGGTAGGCAGAGGAAACATTGTGTCAAGACACTCTTTTCCCCACTTTCGAGATATTGCGTGTAGAGCGGCGAACTCAACGCTGCGCTTGGTCCATTTACATACAAGAGGAAGGAAAAGGAAATAATAATTCATTTCCCCTAGTTGATATCGAATCCGCAACCATGCTGGTGCACTACAACTGCCACGATACGTTTCATTTAATATTATCTCTTCGTAAAGAATGACTTAGGCCCATATTTAAAACTGTTCTCGAGTCTAAGATCGATCTGGAAATGGCGTTTTCATTCATAAATTATATATCTATGAATAAACGACATCTCAAGATCTACCTCAGTCTTGAGAGCAATATATAAATACAGGCCTTACAATAAAATCTATAAAGATATTAGTTGTACATACTATATTTAAGTAGAATATGAAACTTCTTTCAGGTCAAAACCTAGATTGCAATCACGTAAAGTATTTAAATGACTCTCATATACAAGAATTAGAGTTAATTATCTGACAAACATCCACTTTCATACACTTTCCACGTATTCGTATCCACTATAATACGAGTGTGTAGCGTTCGCACGCACATATGTAGGTGTTTGTATTTTAGCAAAAATGTATCAGCTTTCTATTAAACTATCTAAGGGCTTGAATAGGCTAAACTATCTTTAATTGAGTAATAAATATTTATATTGATAATTTTAGCAAGATCAAAATCAAATCAGTTTCACGCTGTATCCCTCACACATCAGGGTAGGCAGAGGGAATCCTAGTGTTAAGACAATCCGTTCCCCACTTTCCGCCGAATTCTGGAGGTGTCTGCGTGTTGAGTGGTGGAATTTAACGCCGCGCTTTGCCTCTGACCATGACATACCAGAGCGAAGAATTTCTTCTTCTTCATTTGTCGATTTCTTTTTTGGTTTTATATAGGTCACTGCCAATCTCTAATCTATCTAATTGTCGTTTGTGGCTGCACAAAAGGGCAATTAGATAGATTAGAGATGCGATAGACAAAGGGAACCTAGTGTTAAGACGTTTTTCCATTTTCCATCCAATTTTTCAGACATTAGTGTTGAGTGGCGGTCTGACACTGATCGGGGCTACATGTATACAACCTGCAGCATACTTCTGTGTTTTTTAAAAAAGTGATAGTTAAAAGAATATATTATACTTACTGTAAGGTTGTATCCTGTATATAGCAGATTAGGCATAAAGAACCTATATTCCACAGTTTGCGAGACATTGCGTGTTGAGCGCCGGAACTCAATGCTGCGACTTATTTTAAATTAATAGTTAGATCTTTTACAAGATATTTTTCTATAAATATATTTATACAGTGACTATTTATTATTTAAAAAAAAGCTCCAATACGTACCTCAAAGTTTTCAAGCAGTACGATATTGAATACAAGTGTGTCTCTGCCCTAGAAGTAATTACACCAGAATGTCCTATCTTACTTTCACAGCAATTAAGGTGTTAATGGAAATAACTTGAAGTGACGGTATTTTTACTAGTTCTACTTACAAGATAACATGTTGATGATACGGTCGAATATGGATGATATAGAGTGATGTGGATTCGAATTCTATATCATCGCTGGTATAGTCAGTTAAAGGATATTTGGGGCAGTCGTGGGGCAGCGTTACAGCAGCGTCTGAATGTAAGAGCGGCGGTTGTGTTTTAAATTATAAATGTTTATTTCTTGGCTCTGGGAACGACGAAAAGCGCGGCGTTGAGTTTCGCCACTCAACACACAATACGTCCAGAATTATACGGAAAATGAGGAGCGAACGGGAAAACGCGGTATCTTAACACTAGGTTCGCAGGTCACCTCTGCGTACCCTACTATGTGCTGGATACAGGGTGTATTTAAAAAAAAGATTTTATTATTAAATAGTAGTAATTTAAACTTCACTTACATTTAAGACTGTATCAATTTATAGCGACTAGTCAATAGGCAAATCGATTGATAAAGTTCATTGAACCGCAATGATGCTCATGGAGCCTGGCGTGTAACGAGTCATTAGATACTGACGTGCGAGCATAAATCTGTATATAATTTGAATTATATATTGTCATGGCGTATATGTGACGTGTCGGTCTGTACGTGATGGTATTGGATTCCTATTCCGTTTATACACCAGGCAATTTTCAATCAATTAAAATCTAAATATTCATTGTTCAATGAGGTTGCCCAAGATTTTTTTCGGCGATATTGCAAATTATTTACAATTTTGAATACAATACTCAATATGAATGTTAAATTTTCGATTTGAAATATAACGTCGTTTTGAGGTAAAAACTGATTATTTTTTTGGGTTTTTGAGGAAGCCTAGTGTTATGTAAGACACTCCGCCACACCTATTTGCCGCATAATTTTCGAGAAGAGCTAGGACATTACAATAATTATTTCCCTAGAGTGAGAATCGAAGCCGCAACCACAACAGTCACGTAGTACAATCAGATACTGTGCACACCACGACAATCCTTGATTATTAATAAAAAAATGGGCAATACACGTAATTGACATGGACAATCAGTCACTAAATGACTTCTATATCAATTTTAAAATTAAAAATATATATGTATAAAGACACTCGAATAAGGTACTAACCTACTTCCCCATCATCCATTAGCATCAATAAATATTACTTCAATTGTTCGTATAATCGAATTTAGATGAGTTGTATTATTATTACACTAGATGCCTTTGTTTCGTTATATCGTGATGGACGGCCAATCTATATGAGCACACCTTCCGAAAAGTTAAATGCTTTTTGATTTCGTAATTTCGTTTGTGTTTACGCATTTTTTTTAAATAGGGGTTTTTAAAATTAGGGGTCGATATAGTTTTTTGATTTCTGTTTACTTAGAAACATTTTGTTTTGGATGTAATTATAACGTTTCATTAGATATTAAAACGTTGGTATTTAATATCACTATCTTAGTATAAAAGAGCTTAGTAAGTTGAAATGTGGCATGTGCGTATATTAAGAGTAGGGAAGTATTGAAAGAAGATTTCTCAAAATTTCTGAAGTCTTATATAAAACTCTTCCTTCACTGAGTGACTGCCAGACAACGCACAGCCATAACCACTGAACATAAAAAGCTAATTTAAGGTAAAAATTAGATGTATACGAGAACAAAAAGAAACGGGATTTTGGAAAATAATTATAATAATATTCTTATCAACAATAATAATAATAATTGTTATCACCCTGTATTTGTATAAATCCAAGTAAAAACTAAAATCTGGTATCTAAATGATAACAATCAAAGATTAAAGCGGTCCGCCGCGGAAGCTAGGTTCGTTTAGAAGCCAGATGCGCTGATGCAACGGGTAATAATAAATATTTATCATTTTTTTATGCTTCCGTAATCTGTGGATAGAAATAGAATGAGTTCAATTGAAAAGCAATTAAGGTGTTCTCAAAAAAAACTGTTATTTGCGTATTCATATACGCATGACATGATATGGATATATTTTATAGTAAAATTTTGAAGAGTTTGAACGTTGTGGCGTAGTGGTACAATGTGTTGCTATAAATGAGACGTTAAGGGTTCTATTTCCATTTGGAGGTATAGATTATTTTCATTGCTTCGCTCTGGTATCAAAACAAAACGCGACATTAAGGTCCGCCACGCGAAAAAGCAAGGTATCGAAAATTGGGCGGTGTGTGGGGGAGGACTAGGACTGTGGATATCTAACACAAGGTTAAATCAATGATTAATGAAAGGCAATTATCTATCTTTGTAGGTATATTTTTTACAATACAGTGACATCTTCATTCACACCAAACCACATCAACCACACCGACACGTATTCCCGAGAATAACAATGAAAACAGGTTGCACAGCCATTTATGGCTCACAATTTACTTATTAGACACTCAGAGAAATGGGACACTTAAGACAACGCATTCAAAAATTCAATATAAAATAAAAATAAATAAATCAGCTTCACGCTGTATCCCGCACAAAGCAGGGTAGGTAGAAGGAACCTAGTGTTAAGACCATCCGTTCCCCACTTTCTGCTGCTTTCTGAAGGCATTGCGTGTTGAGTGGCAGAACTCAACGCCACGCTTTACCTCGACACCAGAGCGAAGAAATGGAAATATAAATTTAAGTAACTGTATGAAATATTTACTCCTCGAGTGGGGATCGAACCCACAACCAGTCGATTTTACAGTCACACCTTGTGCCGCTGCGCCACGACTGGCCTCATCATTCAAATTCAACATAATAAAAAAAAATAAAAAGCAACTTTACGTTTAGGCCAGTATCGTATCGTAGAAAATATCGTCTTAAGACTCTACTTTTTCCACTTTCCGCCTGATATCCTAGACAATGTGCGATGAATGGTGGAACTCAAAGCTAATGAAATGATTCGAACCCGCAACCACTGTGTTTACATTCAGACGCTGTTTGTTGGCTTTGTATAATACAAGATAGTTTTTTTAATTTCTACGTAATATTTTCTGCTATCTAATGACACATTACTACTATTAGAAAAAAATATATACAAAACGGAAATTATTATATTGAAATAATATATTAACTTAATAAAAATGTATTTTTAGATAGAATAGATAGAAATAAGTAATACATATATTTCTATCTAAAAATTTATTTTCATTCGTTTTAAGCAGAAATTCTCCGCATCCAAAATCACGAACAGAAGTTGGTGCTTAAAAAACAATATACGTTTTACAGTAATTGTAGATCAATTGTATTTTAAAGGGAAACAAAAAAGCGTCATTTTAGTCACTTTCGACTTTTTGCTCGATGACTCACGGTCGGTCAATGTTCGACTCGCGTCTGAAACGCATCGTTGATGACTTTTTTTTCAAAATCCAGGTATTGACCATTTTATGGAATGAAAAAAATCATAAATATAAAAAACAGTTATATTATAATAAATAAAATAAAAAAATCTAATAATTCTTATCTACGTGTGGTTTAGACATAGTTGTAGGACACTTCTTAATAAAAATGTTGAATAAATTATATTCATATTTCATTTAAAACTTCCCTTACTTTACTCGTACTGTTTCTTATCTAAGCTTATCTCTAAATCATGGGAGTGTAACGCCCTTCTTGTCATTATTGTCATAAATACATGTCCTGACGTGGGAATTGAAGCTATGACCATAATACATAGAACATTTATTTAACATCCCGCTGTATCCGACATATAACAGGGTTAGAAGAGGGAACCTCCGAACCTAGTGTTGATTAAGGCACTCCGTTCCTATAAAGACACTTCCATTTCACACTTTCCACCGAATTGTGGGTGCACATGTTGGGTGGCGGAACTCAACGCCGCTTTGCCTCTTTATATGAGTGAGTTGTTCGAGTATGAATTGAACTCGCAATCTGTCGCGTTTACAGACGAACGCTACTGCGACTGCGCCACGACTGTCCTCAACATAGGACTTCATGTTAATTAATTAAAAACATTTAAAATTATTATATTACCATCAAAAAACTTTCTTACATAATAATTTCAATTAATGCACGTTTTAAAAGTTGGTTTTCATTTCGCAGGTAAGAGAAAGTAAATCGGTTGGAACCTGTAAGTAGAACTGTTTTGTACTTGCCGCCGTAATTTATTTTTACTTTTTATTCATATTTTTTACGATTTTCAATTTATATACCGCTCATTGAGTAAGCCTGAAAAATATAGTGACACATTTCTCCATTGCTTATATAAGAAAAATAATAATGTTTAAAATTTAACTTAACGTTGTAAAATGTTTTTTTAACACTTTCCATTTATTTAGTGAAATTCCGAGAAATCAAAACGGAATTTAACGCCGCAATTTGTCACACTGGGCTGGAAAATTAAACATGTTTAAATATAAACATCTCTTCGAGTGGTATTTGAATCACGCGTCTGACAATTCCCAAGTGCATCTGAACAATGCTCGAAGTAAGTCATATAAAGACGACAATATAAACATTTTGTTTTTCTTAAGGATGTAGTTTCTTATTTATTTATTAATCGCTTAGTAAGATTTAAAGTAAAAATTGAATTGATTCGGCGTTGAGTTCCGCCACTAAATACGCAGTGTCTTTGCTGCATGCGAGTAACAGCATAAAAACTAAAAAAAAAATAACATAATTTCAAAGTTACAGTTACATATACAGTTTAGGAGTCAGTGAAACCTTATTAATAACATACTTCATACTTCATTCTTCACATTTTAAAATTTTCGAAATCGAACTCACCTCCAACGTCTTTATAGGGACAGCCTATCAGATATATTACAAAGTTTACACTAATAAATTATAGTAATTCGAAACTAGAAAGCTCATATCAATAAAAACATTAAAAAAATTACATATTCAGCTCACGTTCCAACCTATTTTATGTTTTAAAACGAAATATTTTAACCCAGTCGTTTGTTTACTGAATTATGTATTCATATGGTATAACCTATAGTGTTACTATCACGTCAATTTATCTGAGGTGACCGGACCGTACAATATAAGAAATGATATCATAAAAGTAACAGATTTGTATCGACATTAGTGGAATTTTTAAATGGTTATTGATTTTTTTTAGCTGTTAGTGTTGATTGTTGATTTCAATTGTAATTTTTTTATAGATAATGTATATAAAATAAACCGACTGGTTGTAGGTTCGCTCCCCACTCGAACAAATGAAATATTTACAACTTTTTTTGTTTTACCTTAATGAAAAGTTGTATATAACAGAAGTGCAGGTGCAGTTGTTTAAATAGAACAATTAACGTCTTCTTATACACCCTGTTCGGTAAATCGACTATTCAATACAAAAAAAAATGAGTTTAAAATAGTTGTTCCCGAGATTATGACGTTAAACCAATCAAATTTTTCAGTTTTATTATAATTGATTGTCTAAATGTTATAGATTAAATTTTATACCTCCAAACAGCAGCCAAGCTCAAATTTCAGATTTTGTGAAAGTGAAAGTAAATAACAATATTTATTAATTTATTTTTAATCTAATACACTTTTACATAAATATTTTCTTGTATAGATTGAACACACGACCTGCTTATGATAATTTATTACAAATTTACTTAAAAATACATTTATTAATTTTATGAATAAGTGTGTTATGAAGAATCTGTATTTTTTATTTTTAACTGGCACAAAGCAGGGTAGGCAGTGGCAACGTGAGAACCTAATGTTAAGACACTTCGTTCTCATATAGACACTTCAGTTTCTCACTTTCGTCCGACATCTAGAGGTATTGCGTAGCGGAACTTTACCTCGTTACCAAAAAAAACTAAACTAAACTAGCTTCACGCTTTATCCCTAGCGGGGTAGTCAGAGAGTAGTAGTGCCTCTTTACCATAGCGAGTTAATTAAAATATTAAAACTTCCCTCGAATGGGAATCGAACCCACAACCTGTCGTATTTACAGTCGTACGCTGCTTCCTGCTTCACGATTGATCTCAACAATCTTTTTTATGTATAAGAATTCTACTATAACCACAGAACCGACAGGATTTTAAAACACCTATACATAAATTAAGTGATAATTACAGGCTTAGCTATCTACTTATTTATCTCACAAACTAAAATAACATCACAAATCGCATAAATCTGACCACAATGTTACTTAAAAAACAAACTATGGGAAAGGGCCGAAAAGGCAGACGCCTAAAAATGTCCCAAGCGTTCTCTACGGACGGAACGAGAATTTTAAAGAGATTCCTTTATAAGGAGAGTTTGGGACGGTTTGGTTTGAAGAAAAATATTTGGTCCAATGTCAGCTACTCGGTTTAGATGACCTTAGCTTGGAATTTTTAGTAAAACAATTAATTTTATGCAGCCTTCACACTTCGGGCTATTTGGTCAGAGTAATGAAAAGTTGTATATATTTTTGGAGATTCAAAAAAACTTTCTTTCTTTAAAATAGTATCTATTTTTTATTTATTTTTAAAGCTAATATTTATTTACTTCAAAATCTGATATTAAAATGGAGGAATATTTTTTTTATTATACTCTTCCATAACAACAATGTAACTGATAGACAACACGCAAACGAAACTACTGGATCTAGAAAGTTGAAATTAAGCATGTATGTAGAGAGTTTAAGGGAGCACTAAGAAAAGATCTTTCAAAATCAAATAAAATGAAAAAGAGAGAGTTCCATTTTACGACTCAAAATCAACAGAAACAAAGTTGCGGACAATGACTAGTAAAAAAATATATAAGTAATGATAATATACAGATTTTCTACATAGAGAACCAAAAAGGAAAGCAATAACAACAATGTTTCAACCTATACCATAAGGAACTAGCCATGCAGTATTATTATTAGAGAATTATCTGAACTCCAATAAAGTGGGTTAATGTGACCCTTTCATTTATATTGGAAATCGAGAAAATATGAAGTCTCATAAACGTGTAAAAGCCTGTCATTATATAAAATCAGTTTCCAAGACGAGATTCAATAATGGCTTTTAAGTTATCGCTAACTAGCTGACGCCAGTGACTAAAAGAGGTACTAATCAGGCACTAAGTACTAGGTATATTTAGCCTTCAGATAGTCATGTTTCACCTTTCATTGACTTTTGAATATTTTAAAGTCATTAAGTCAACGTCAACGTGGCGCAGCGGGATTGTGTCTGTTTTGATTTGGTGATTGTCGATTGGAATATGGCTTTAAGAAATATTTGTAGTATATGACTTAAAAATAAGTTATATTTGCCTTCTCTCTATATGATAAAAAGTAATTAAATCTACAAAAGTTTTCCACTACGTAATATTTTAACATTTAAAATAAAATAATTATCACCGAACCAAAAAAGTAAAAAAGATTGATTACTTCATCAAAAACGAAATTAAAATGGCACAAAATGTCCAATAAACCAACAGATCGTGAAAGTCCAAGTTATCGTATCCGCGAGACGCGGTATCAGATTGGGTGCGCCGCACTTAATTTGTCAGCTATACTAAATCGACCCACCCCGACTTTGCTACAGTAGTTTTTGGGAAAATAAAACATTTTCTTATCGATCCTTGTTTCTTTTATGGTTTTTGAGCATGCAATAATGTTATATATTTTTCTTTATTTATATTATCTCATTTCATATATATTATATATCTAAGACCTAAATCTCTATTATTAAAAATCTCCGTTCCCCACTTTTTGGCTTATTTTTGAAACATGCCGTGCTGAATAGCGGAAGTCGGAATTCAACACTGCAAAGCTTCAAAGCTTAGTCAGAAGTTGTGCCACTGCGCCACGACGGACTCTTTGTTTTATTCTTCAAACATACTTATCTACAAGCATTCCTTAACAGTTCTCTCTTAATAAACTCAAACTGCCTTTTAAACCAGATCAGAATAAAAATATGTTTTAAACATACGAACCGTTATAATTATCTGATGCAGTATTTCAAATTTCGAATATAAAAATTTTATTACAAAAAATTACTACTGTGCCACAAGTGAATTTTAATATATGCGAAGCTTGTTTCAATACATTTTAATTGATATATAAAATTTATGAAGTAGAACATTCAAATTAAATTAAAAATGTCAATAATAATAACTTTTATAGTTACACAAAACCAAAAGTAACTCTGTGGTTAGCATCTGTATATACACTTCTGTAGATTGTCAATGAGAAATTACAAAAAGATTGATGACTGGTACCCCTCAAATTATATGGTGGTTCCGTCGACAAAATTGGTACGAGAGATACATTCAGTCATTTTGGTCTACATAAAAACCGACCCGTGTGGGAACAAGACGACTTTTGTTCTATTCTTTCTTTTTTGACCTTCACAAACGCGGCGAACAGCGGAGTTTTTTCGACCGATCAAATTTTTATGGCAGGCCTTAATGTATTTACGACGTGATATTCAATCAATTATATTCCTTTTAGTGACAACGAACTGGGTTTTAATTAATGAAAGATGATAATAAAAGAGTATTGAATTTAATTATATTATAATGATATCCTTCGGTTCGTTTTAATATTTGACGATCGTTACGTCTGATTTACTTTCATTTTGGAAATAAGTGAGAATATTACTATATGTACAAATATATAATATTAGCTTCTTTGGTGCTTTACCAATAACAGCGACGACTATTTTGCATAAATTTGCATAATATACGGTTGCTTAATTAATTTTTGTATTCATTTTATCAACATAAGAAGCCATAAAGAGTGGAATGACTTATCACAACTTTTTGTTTTTTTAGTTTTTACTAAGTAAAATTAAATAATAATAAATCATTAATCCAAAACTTAACGACAACAGTCTATATAATTTACATTTTTAAATTACACCCATAGGCAAAACACTAAAATAACATATTTAATTTGGGCAAATGTGAAGCACAAATTATTATTTGCAAAAGGGCTCGACCCTTATATTAGCTTTACTTTTAAAAACCATCTCTATTAACTCAGAGTTAGGGGCTCTGTTAACTTATTACCACGTATTCACGTTTTGTTCCGAGAACGTGGCGGATCAATTTAAATACCATCCCTTAAACGCAATGTGATATTTTCAACTCTATTGTTCTATAAATAAGGTTTATTTGTTTGTAATACTGGACTACAGTTTCTATCTATGGAAAGAACAATGCCAGTTAATTTTGCTTTAAACTGTGAACACTTTCACACGTTCTGATGTAGAGATTGAATATTTTTTTTAACTTAAATTTTATTAAGTTAATTAAAAAAAATGGCGCCTAAAAAATATTTTATTAGAGCCAATTTAAAGTTATTATATTTGTTTATATTCATTCATTCATCACCTATTCGTTATTAATTGCATAATAAAATAGTAAACATATATACGTCTAAATACATGATTACCATTACCATGAGTATCAATCAACTCAATATTATCGTTTTTAGAATCGTATGTCACTAAATATATATAATTATATATTATTCTTTCGACTTCAGTTTCCATGTCGGCAACTTCCAATATACAAATAACAAGTAAAAAAAATGCCCACAATTTTATCATATTTCTTAACATATTACAAAATCGTCTCTACCACGCTTCCATTCACAGCTAAACGCAAAATTAAGATAACACTAACTAGAGCAGGCACCGTTTTACAACTTATTGGATAAGATAACAAGTCTATATGTATATTAGTTAACAAATATCGTGCTTGGCGAAACTCCTATTAATTATTCAATATATTTGCTCTACCCGCTCTACAATTTAGAAGCTTTTTTCGTTTGTCGACTCCCCTCATTTTGTTAATGAACAAAAGAAATAGCGGTTTTTAGGATTAAAATGTATTAAAACAATGGCTTGAATACACAGGGAAACAATATTTTCATTCACAATGGTATATAGGAAGTAGAACAATAATCGCATTATGTGGCCTATAACGCTGTCAGTATAAGCGTTTTGAGTGGCTCGTCTGTTTATTTGAAAATTTCTGTTTATTAAGTGTTGTAACCTAATTTAGTTTAGGTTTATATTTTTTTAGGTTTACTCTATAGCAGGATAGGCAGAGGATACCTGGGAACCTAGTTTTAAGACACTGCATTCCCATTAAAATACTTTGGTTCCCCACTTTCCGCCGAATTTGATGAATGGCGGAACTCAACGCCACACCTAGCTTGTTACCAGATCGAGGAAATGAAAATATTAAGTATTTCATTTGCTCGTGTGGGAATTGAACCTACTTACAGTCGCACACTTTTGCCCCTGCGCCATGACTGGTATTTTTATATTATTTTGTTTCCTTATATGAACTATATTAAGCAGTTATATTGAAATCTATGCTTAGTACTTACTATTCATTGAAGACGTCTTTAATAGCAAAAATGATTATGGTTTCAACTTGTACCCGGAAAATAATTGATACCATATTTATGTATGTAGGTATATTAAAGGTTAGACAATGTGCACTTCAAAAAAATATTTATTGTGACACTGGGTTATACTTGCCTATTTTGCAATATGCGGGTGACTGTCAAAGCTATAAAATATATTTATGTAGAGTCAATTCGTTTCAATTTAAATATATTTAAAATACTCTGAAAACTATTATGTTACAATTTAAAATTAAATACAGATATTTCGAGCAAAGTCGGGCCACGGTAAAAGTAAAATAGAACAATAATCGCAAAGGGCACTCTAATCAGATTATGTTGTAGCGTCATGCGTCACTCATTGAGCGTTCGCATTCGCGTCGCCGACTTGAAGCGTACCGGTCGTGCGCTATCGCTGTAACGGAAAAAGTTTAAACTAAACAGTTAAAATTGACTGATTAATTAACTTAAAAGTTAAAAAACTTAGTAAAAGTGTTATAAGTTAAGTTATGTGTGACAAGTGTGACCTTATTAGTGTGTAAGTGTTAAACAAAATGAATTCAAAAAAGCTGGAATACTTTAACGATAATGACTCTGTGGATGAGAAAATTAATCTCAGTTGTCTAGGTGAGTTTTTGTTTCACTTTGGTTGTGTTTATGTACATATATAGAAGAAGTGATCACGGTGCTGTTGAAAAGTATATGACTATATAAATGCAGTAGCTGTGGGTTCGTTATTCACTAGAAGGAATGTTCATATATATATTTTTAAGTTTTTAAAGTTCCACATTAATCAATGAAAAAATATTCCACAATCGGTAATTCCTCAAACTGATAATTTTCTAATTTGGTAAAATTTAAAAATAAGCAAAAAATGAAAAATGAAGTAGCTCAAGAGTAACTTTTGAAAATCCTAGCCCACTAAACGCGGAAGATGAGTAAAATAAAAAAAAATGTATACATAAGATATGGTAATTGAGTTTGAATGGTTCTTGCATATCTTTATCAAGGAAGCGACGTGCCTTTAATGATAAGCTAGCTAGGTGTCGAAAAGTTCATGTTTGAATAATATATACGAATAATTATAGAATTTATAGATAAATCTTTAATTTATTAATAATCTATTCAATAACGATAACGGCAATGATTTAAAAAACCCATGTGCTTATCTCGATACTATTAATAAATGTAGAGACGTTGTAGAAATAATTTATTAAAGCTTGTGATAATAACTCCAGAAATGAAGTGGCAATTTCACTTTGTTTTAAATATTTTGTGTACTTGTCTCATCAGATTTCATAAGATA
>DWQW01008342.1:0-14051 GCA_018249695.1 Heliconius erato demophoon
TGCCACTCAACACGCAATGCCTCCAGAATTCGGCAGAAAGTGGGGAACGGAGTGTCTTAACACTAGGTTCCCTCTGCCTACCCTGCTGTGTGCGGGATACAGCGTGAAGCTGATTTGATTTTTTGATGTTGACTCTAGTAAAAAATTACAAGTTAATCAAAACAACTTTTTATACATTTGTCCTTACAAAACCGTTATTGAACAAAAAACTTGGTGGAACTTTTTAGATTATATCTTATTATTTATAACTTTGCGATAGACAACTTGACGATTTCTAAGAATATTCTGACTGACTAACGGGGCTATCGCAATTGTGATATACTAATAGATATCCCCAAATTGACATTGCGTGTTGAATCTGCCACTCACCACGCAATGCCTCCAGAATTCCGCAGAAAGTGGGGAACGGAGTGTCTTAACACTAGGTTCCCTCTGCCTACCTTGCTGTGTCCGGTATACAACGTGAAGCTAAAAAAAAATACAAGTATAAAGTCTTCTTTGCCAACGTAGAAGTGAACATTGAATGTAAGAGATACCTGCGTAAAAATATAAATGAACCTTTTTGATTCTATACTTACTACTACTGACTTAGATATTAAAATAAAGTTATTTAAACGTTTCTTAATGGATGGGTTAATCCAACAAACTTTATATTACCGATAACTGAAAAAAAATAAGTTAACCTTAAGGCTATCATAACTAATAACTGAACAATTGTCAAGTCTTTGCAAATTTTTATTTAAATTCAGTCGTCGACCGTGATCGTATCGCGTCACACTTCGTTTTCCTCAAATGTTTTTGCAAAACACGATAGAGAGACCGCAAAAATTCTTGTTAAAACAAATATTATATCATAAGTGAGTCAGTATGTATGTATGTATGTATGTACAGCTCGTTGTATCTACAGAACAACAAGCTAACAAAATACAGGAAATTGGTCATGATGATAAAGTTATCAAACGCAACTTTCCTGAAATGCTTTGTTAGACGTATAAAAAGTGTGTTACTGATAAGAGAGTATAGAAGCTTTTTGTAGTACGTTTTTATTATAGAGATACTAAGGATGGGTATAGGAAATACCGAAAGACCGAAATGACATTAAATCTTGATTGAAAAGTTTTCTCTGATGAGGCCAGCTGTGTAGGGTTACGAGTTCGATCTCAACTCAAGAAAATTAAATATTTAATATTTTCATTTCTTTGCTCTGGTAAAGAAGTAAAACTCGGCGTTGAGTTACGGTACTCAACACACAATTATTCCAGAATTCGGTGGAAAGTGAGGATCGAAGCTGCCTTATTAACAGGTTCCCAAGTTCCCTCTGTCTTTAGTTGTATAAAATAAAAAAAACTAATTTTAGCAACTTGTTTATTCCTCTAAATTGATGTTATAATAATTTTTGGGCACAAAGTCTTAGATTCTAAAAAATCGACTTTTTCTTTATCAAACGGATAATAAAATAAGTATGTTTAATCTAACATTATATCTATATTTATGTATATGTTGAGAGCTTTGTTACCATATGTGTGAAAATAAACCACAAAATAGTGCAGGAAGCTGCCTAACGATGAGTGTTAATGAACTCTAATAAACAATTGTACTGCATTATATTAATAGTGCTTGTTCAAATCATTTGAACGGACTAAAGTGTATAAATTATATATATTGGCGTATACAGTAAAAATTATTTAAATAATTATTAAAAAATATATTAAATTAATAATTAATATGAAAAAAAATCATATTAATTATTAATTCTTAAAAAATATTTAATTTTTTTTTTTCCTTTTTACTATATTAGCCACATACAACATTCAATTGAATTTCTCAATTTTCCCCACTTGGACTTGAACGAGGCACATTGGCTTCAATATCGAAAAAAGCACTCGCTTCAAAAATCTATGTTATGCTCAAAACAAAATTCTATAATATCAGATTAAAAAAAACTTGAGGCCGGTCGTGGCGCAGCGGTACGAGGTATGACTGCAAAACCGACTGGTTGTGGGTTCGATCCCCACTCGAGGAGATGAAATACTTACTTAAATTTATATTTCCATTTTTTCGCTCTGGTGTCGAGGTTAAGCGCGGCGTTGAGTTCTGCCACTCAACACGCAATGCCTCCAGAATTCGGCAGAAAGTGGGGAACGGAGTGTCTTAACATTAGGTTCCCTCTGCCTACCCTGCTGTGTGCGGGATACAGCGTGAAGCTAATTTAATTTTTTTAATTAAAAAAAAAACTTTTTTTGTCTAAGCACTAACCGACATTCCTAACAAAAACACAATCGAACAATACCAACAAGGAAGGCTATTACGGAACATTTTTTACCAAGCATTGTGCAAAAGGATAGGTAATAGGATCTGTTCCAGCGAATTGGAAATCGAGACCATTTTATTGTCGTAATGCTTTCTTGTAACCGTACCCAGTGTGCTCGGTGCCTTATTGAGTAAACGCCTGTCTACCGCCTTGTGTGGTCTGCGCCTATGTAATATAAAAGAGAGAGTGTATCGTATGAACGTTGAACACATTGTAGAACAAGTTTGTACTAATAGACTGATTGACGCGCTTCGTTCTTCTGCTAATTTATACGTCTTAGAAGTGAAATTTTTAAACTTCTGTAATCGTTATAGATTGACTTGTAACTATATATATAAAAAATTCTGAAATTGACTGCAATCCATTTGTAAATGAAATCACTATGAAATTTGTCAGCTATACGTAGCTTAGGTGACGTTACAATAACATGGTATCATCTGGTTGGATTTGAGGCCAGTCGTGGCGCAGGGATACAAAGTGAGATTGTAAAATCAACTGACTGTGGGTTCGATCCCCACTCGAGGACATGAAATATTTATTTACATTTATTTATATTTTCATTTCGTAACTCTGGTGTCGACAGAAAGAGCGGCGTTGAGTTCCGCGACTCAACACGCAATGCCTCCGGAACTTGGTGGACAGTGTAGAACGTAGTGTCTTAAGATTCCTCTGCCTACCCTGCTGTATGCGGGATACAGCCGTACTTCCCGTTGACATCGCTATTGCTATTGCTATAATGTCCAACTCGCACTTGGCTGATTTTTTTCCTCTTAAGATACGGAACCCTATAAACGAAACGAAAAGCTCTAAACTTAAATACTATACTTAAAGAATACACCACTAACTTAAATATTAACTTGCTGTCAAGTCTAACAGATAATACTAAGAAATAGAGACAATTTGAAGTGTATTATAATAATATGTATCAATTTCAAGAACAAACGCATAACTTATAAGGTAGATCATTTCGACCTGTCGTTTGGGTGGTCTCTACTGATAACGGCCATTGTTATAACATACTTCCTAATCTGATTAACTTTTACAAAAAATACAGCTTTTAAGTTTCGTAGTGACATGCTTTGTTTGAAATGAACTGTGAGAAAAGCAACTTAAGAAAAAAGTTGATTGGTTTAATTTATTTTATGGACGTCAAATATGATCTGCGTAGGATTTCTTTTTAATTTCAAAATTATAGAATAGATACTAGGTAACTGCTATCTTGATATTTTTTCTATTAATTTATTGACCCCAGTCGTAGCTCAGAGGCATAAGCTGTGTGATTGTAATTGCGACAGGTTGTGAGTTCGATTTCTACTCGAGGAAGCGTGTTTTTTTTGCAATTATTATATTTTTATTGTAACCAGACAACAGAATAAAAAAATATTCAGAACTATATAACGTTAGCTATAGGAAGAAAGCGACATCAAATTACTATGTAAACAGAAACATCAATTAACATTGACACTCCACTTAATTACGTAGTTACTGAGGAAAGTTACCGACTTACCGCTGATTAAAGAAAGAATGTTTTCTCTCACATCCTATCACACGTATGCAGTATACAACCAGATGCCGCACATATTTGTTACTGACGGCTGACGAGCAAGCCAAATTAATACTACTAGAAAGCATTAAAAAATGTTAGCTTATAAATAAATCGATTATAAATAAATTTCGAAAAAATGTTATCAGATCATCAATTATATTTTCAATTAAAATTTTTAAATTAAATCATCAATTGTTTTTTTTAAATGGCGTCGTTGTGCAATTAAAACGTCCTGGCAGTACTTTTCAATTAGGATTGGAATTGTGCTCCAGGAAATGGTATATAAAAAATAGAAATACGAATATTTATGGATTGGAGCTGATTCCAGTATACACTAAATAATGTGCTCCTTCACTATACTGTCCTCCAAAAAACTAAATCTAAAAAATCTTTATAAAAACGTACATTCACAATTAATTTTATTACAAAATATAACTGTAATGTCTTATCTGTGATTTAATATTATTGAGACAAAATAATTTTAATAATTGTATGATTTCATTTACGGTTCGAAATTTGCATAAAAATAAGCGAACACTACATAGAAACATATTTTAGAAACAGAGTAACACAAATCTCACAACTCTAGTTCTTATTGATAAAACTATTACTAATTAAAACAAACTACAAAGTGTATCCATTTCAAATGTAGTTTAAACCAAATATTTAGGAAGCACAGAAGAACAAAGCGCGAGCGCACGTGGCATTCGCCAGGGTCATCGAGTTCATGTGATATTTACCAAACTGCAGGATGCACGCGCCTTCCGCAGAATGTAATATCGTGCACTGAAGTAAGTTAAATAAAATAAATCAGCTTCACGCTGTATCCTGCACGCAGCAGGGTAGGCAGAGGAAACCTAGTGTTAAGACACTCCGTTCCCCACTTTCTGCTGAATTCTGGAGGCATTGCGTGTTGAGTGGCAGAACTCAATGCCGAGTGGGTTCGATACCCACAACCAGAAGGTTTTACAGTCACACATTGTGCCCCTGCGCCACTGACCTCCTGAAGTAAGTTACATTTGAATTATTATATTAGAATAGTATGTTGATGAGGTGTTGTGATAAAACATAAAAAAACAGTTTCACGCTGTATCTCGCATATCCTGCAAAATTGTTTAGTAAATTGGAAACAGAATTCTACTTAAATTTATATCTAAATCTACTCCATATATTCCGCATATTACGAAAAATAAGTAAAGATAAAAAATGTGTTACTTTCTTAATAAGCTTAACTACATAAAAAATAATTTTGCAATGACCAGAGAGTGCTTTTTAAAACCTGAATTATACTTTCTTTGCTCGATAAGGATTCATTAGTGTGTTACAGATAAAAAATTATGTAAATTTTATCAATTATTATTATAATTATTTCATTCAAATTGATAAACATACACTCTTTCTCTTTATCTATATCTAAATGACTGAATGTAAGTTTTTTTTGACAGCTGCTATCATATATATACCTACCTAGAAATTAAAGCTAGACCGCAATAACTATAGTGAATGCCCTGAGGAAATGAAAGTATCAGAATATAAGACATTGTAATATAATAACTTTGATTTGATCCGATATCTAAATTTTATATTTTTTACAGTTGGTAAAAAAGTAATTATTAAATGGTAACGTTTTTTTACTCTTTTAATCATATGATCATTTTGCCATTTTTAGGGTTCCGTACTTTTTAAGGAAAAACGCAACTCAATTCCACTTCACAAACGGTCCGTCCTTCTGCCTGTCCGTCTGTCAAGAGCCTTTATCTCAGGAACGCAACGCAAATATCGAGTTGAAATTCAAACCTCAGCTCAGATCTATGGTCCCATGATTACCTGAAAAAACCGTTTATATCGCAAAAAACGCGTATTTCGACACTATAAAAGGAATCAAAATTACTTACAATTACGAATTTGGCAGGTAGCAACTACAGGTAATACTTGTTTGGGAAAAACTATACATTTGTGGTTAAACCCTAAAAAATAATAGCCTTAAAATGGGGACAAAATTTGGTATTAAAGCCGCTGGTTTCAGTAAGGTATCAGATGAAAGGGCTGGCTAAGCTAAGCTTGAATGTCAGAAAAAGCTGGAGCCCTACGACGAGAGCAGTTTTTTTCAGTCCAGTTTTTTTTAAGTAATATCGACTTATAAAATACACACAAACTTATTATCTTAATAGATTTGTATAATCCAAAATCTAATACATATTTTTAAAAAAAATAATTAAAATAATATAAAAAATCCATGCTTGATTAAATATGAATTTGACTTGCTATGTCTACTGTCTACTTGACTTTAAATAATTTAAAAAATCTTAAAATATATATGTATTTTCTTCTCGAGTATTCTTACAGTGTAGCAATATAGGCCTTTGTGATTAGCGCACCAGTTAACTTTTCGTCGAATAAATTATAATTATTTATCTCAGTTGCTGACTTTGATAGTGATTTTTTAAATATATTTTTTAATAGATTAGAGCTCCTAAGTAATGACATATTTAATAAGTAGTTAAGGTTTGTAGACCACAGAAAAAATATGGATATTAAAAGAGATTAACATTGATTCTTAAATATAATTTATACCTTATAGTTTTACATACTTTACATGCTTATTTCAAACGTCAAATAAATTCACGCCAGTTTACTAAAGCCTCAGACCTGAGAGAATCGGGGCAAAAAACTTACTTCGAACATAAACTAACATAACATCCAAAAACAAAAATTAAACGATTTGCATTTAAAATATTTTTTTCCGAATTTATCAGCAGAAAGAGAGATATGATGAATAAGTAAATAACTGTTCTAGATTTGAACCTCCGACCTTTAGCTTAGCATTTAATTTCGGTAATCACTAAACCAATACATTAATAAAAATATTGTTATTTTAAAGCAACAGTTACTATTTAAGTAAATAAATCAAAGATGATGTCTTCGTGTTTGCCTGACAGCCTGTCTACTAGGCCCGACGTGTTGCTTACCATGCTTACATAAGCCAGTCTGTCTAGAGATAGCCCTCGAGCTGTGTACCCATTCCATTCCACTTCCGTACTATGTACACGGAATCGAACTTAGAGTGTACGGAGTAATGGCACCTTGTTATGGAGTCATTTTAGCGTATGGGACTGTAAAACATCTTGAACTACTAAAACTTACAAAATATAAGAAATAAAATTAAATATAAATACAATGGTTTTGAATAATTATTTATTATACACGTATGCTGTTATTTACTTCATTTTAGTTAACTGAAGTATGTGACATAGCACTTTATTGTATTTTAAAAAGATAAGACACAGAACCAATTTTTATTGTGGACAGAAGAACAAAGACGTTTAGAAACCTAAATTATTATGTTTTTAAGTTTGATATCTCTTAAGTAATTTCACCATATTTAACTTATCTAGAGAAAACCAATAAAACATCGTTAGTTTATAATCATAGCTATATAAAGTTAATCCCTCTACAGCTCTATGACAGGATCTCAGAACACGCCTCAGGCAGTGCTATTGTACGACAAAATGAAATATTGTACGAGATAAAATACTTAGAGAAATCGAAAATGCACTAACTGATGATTTATTATTCAACGGAAATTGTCGTAAATCTTTCACTACACACAACTGTGAAAATAATGTTTGTTGTGTAGTAGATATTATATGCGTAATTCATTTAACTAAAAGAGATGCTGAATAAAGGAAAATTTCATAAAATAAATGAATTCTTATGTTTTATATTAAAGAAACTAGATTTCATATACAAAAATCTTATGTTTTATATGTAAGAACCTAGATTTCTTACAAAAACTAACACATTATCTTAAGGGACTTAATTATAACCACAACTTAAAAAAGAGATTTTGAAATCACACTTAGTTATTATTTTATATACTCATTAATTAATAAAAAATTATAAATACTTTATACGAATTTTGATATGGCCCGATAAAAAATAAATAATAGACTTACTTACATTTAAAATTTTCTTCCAATTTTCACATATTACATATACATTATTTAGTACAGCTAGCAGTTAAAACTAAATAAATAAGATACAGGTATAAAATAATCACTTCTATTGTAGTAATCAATTTTAACATATCAATCATTTACTTAGTGTAGCCTTAGTAGAGGCCAGTCATGGCGCAGCGGCACGAGGTGTGACTGTAAAACCGACTGGTTGTGGGTTCGATCCCCACTCGAGGAGATGAAATATTTACTTAAATTTATATTTCCATTTCTTCGCTCTGGTGTCGAGGCTACGCGCGGCGTTGAGTTCTGCCACTGAACACGCAATGCCTCCAGAATTCGCCAGAAAGTGGGGAACGGAGTGTCTTAACACTAGCTTCCCTCTACCTACCCTGCTGTGTGCGGGATACAGCGTGAAGCTGAAAAAAAAATACTTTTTTTCAAACGTAACTTTTTGTCGATATTCATATTAATAGGTTAAATGAAAGCTAACACATACATCAGTAACCTCTACAAGACCATTTACATCGAGGCTAATCGTCGGTAACGGCTTGGTAACGACCGGTAATAATGCTAAATTAACAAAGTTGGTATGTTTGATGAGCCTACTTTGGACGAGTCTATTCGTATGATGTGATATTATAACGTTACTATAGACGAAACATATCTGTTCTACGAAATCAATTCTAGTATAGAATATCTGAGGCCAGTCGTGGTGCAGGGGCACAGAATGACACTGTAATACCGACTGGTTGTGGGTTCGATCCCCATTCAAGGAAATGAAATATTTACTTACATTTATATTTCCATTTCTTCGCTCTGGTGTCGAGAATACGGTTTGTATGAACAATACGAAAATACTTTTTCCCCGACCTTATATTTTGAATAGTTAAATGATTGAAAAAATAGTTTTCAGGATAAACAGTGCTCTAGTTTAGTATAGTAAATCTAGGTCTTTAGAAGAATAACACGTAAAAGTAAAGCACTAAAGTGATTGTGTACAAAAATTACGAAGTCACTACACTTAACCATATACAATTGTGCAAGAACGCAAAAAATCATAAAAATAATAACTTCCTGAATCACGTTACATTTCGCCATCTGAAATATTAAATTTACACACAAATAATCTTACAATACAATAAAATATAGAAAAATCAAGTGACTAATACGTACAGTCAAAAACCAGGTCGAACTTAATAGAACAGGTCACTTAAATCATTACAGCGAGAAAAATTGCGCTATGATGTCCGAACAATGTTGAACTAACGGTTGTACGCCGAATATTAATAACTGTTCGAACCTGCACCTAATTAAAATCTCTGAGATATTATGACGGCAGATACAGAGTAATGAGCTGATGCCGGTGAAAGCTTGGAGGCTTACCACCGAGTGCGGAAAATTAAGGAGGTTTTACATATTTACTTTTAATTTTATTAATTATTTATATTGAAAAATTTTGAATTTTTTCATAACTCTTACTTTCTTTTTTATATAACAAACCAGACTGCTCTTAATATATTCGTTTTAGTATTATTTTCAATCCAAAATTTAACGGGATGAGTAAAAATAATCAAATTATATATTTTATTTTCTATATGTGTAGTGGGAATTGAATCATGTGTCAATATCATAACATCATATACGAGTACTTTTATACCATAAATATTGATTTTGTTTTAGTGTTTGATCCAGTACATCCACCACCATATCTATAATTCATAATATCTCTCAAAATTTACTGCTTCATATCATTCGTGTTTTTTCTACTATACGTGACACTGGCAGATTATTTTGCGCCTGTCATCGCAAAATCAAGCCATTAATTAAAAATATATATATATATTGATTTACAAAATTAAATCACCACTTTCCCAAAATTGTTTATATATTTTTACACAACTAAATACCCAATACGAATATTGCATCTTCAAAATTATACAGAAACGGCTTTACTCATTGAATATTGTATTGCAATTTCATTTGCGTGTAGATCTTTGAACATACATACATGCATTACTATTGACAAGAGCTGGCCTTCTAGCGGTTGTTCACCCACTATTAGTACCTACTTGCACAATTGCGACCAGAACTGGGCGAGCTGGGGTGTCCACCGCATTCCTAGTTTCCACGAAACAATATTTGTGGTTCGTGGTCAACTATTCTTGTTATATTATACTTTCAATAAAACCTTGTTAATATTAAATTAAAAGTAAAAGTATTTAAAATGTTTGTATATATTTAATTATTAGATTTATTTATGTGCATTCTTAATATAATTATCAATGGTTTGATATTATTTCTAGATACTATTGCTGTTGTAGTGATTTCTACTAAATTTATGGTTTTCTTACAAATTCATGATTGGGTATGAGGACATCATTAAAGCGGAGATCGGAGTGTCTTAACACTGTGTTCTTAATCATATGTAAAGCTCGAATTCAGATAACAAAAGGTCTTGACACTAGATTTTTCTTCTAATTCGACTACCTTTGACACTCTTGCTAATTTTGTAAATTGACGACTAACAGTGAAAAAAACTAATAGTCCTTTCCAATATATTAATTAATGAAGAAAATATAAAAATCTTTAAAACACCACTTCTGTTTATAAATTCGAAATACATACCTTTCTCTCAGCCAAGAGCGGGCTAGTGTTTCACTACTGTAAATTAACAACAGTGATATATGGGATCGCGAGTTTCATATCAATTTATTGCCAGTAAATGGATAAACTTCCGCCATTCGAAAGTGGTCAGCGATCAACTTAAGATTAATTAATCTTTATTAGCTACCCACGGTACTTAACGATCGGACATTTCTCGAATTATTAATGTTTATTTAATCGAGGTATTAGGTAGTGATACTGGTGGCAAAAACTAGAAAATCTTCATTGGGTATATATAGGAAATTGATTTCTATCTCTTGTCTGCTTTCATATAGCTTTCAAAGTATCAATCTTTGTAATGCTTACAAAAAGCTATCGTTACATAAGATAATTTAGAATATAAAAGAATTAGTTACAATGGTAATAATAAAATATATTTTTAATGGCTTGCAAATATCATATAGTCGATTTTACGAGCGTTTGATCAAAAGTTTAATCGGTTTCGACTTTCACAAGCTAAGCATCAGTCAAGTTGATGAATTATCGCTAGTTTGAATAATAGTTCTAGCGGCGTATCAAAGACCTATATATTAATGTATTTGTTGTGTACAAACTAAACGTTTTGCATGTTCCAGTGAAATGATTCGAATTTATTATCAGTTAACTTTTACATTTAAAATTGAAAGCGGTTATGCAGTTGTTGCTATTGGAATTGTAGTAGTTAATTTTATTATATATGTAGTATGTAGTTAATTTTATATAGTAGGGGAGTCCAAGCGGGGATTTCGGTATTTACTAAAACGAGGCAGATTAATATACTGGGGGATTCCTTATACTCGATTAAGCAATTAAACCAAATATGAGCCCCATATACATGGCTATCCGTCTAAAATAAAGGATCGAATTAATAAAAAAATTGTCATCTGAAATTCTCGAGCGTCAGATTGGGGTAGGATTAGCTAGATACATGCTAAATCATGTATATTCCACTAATCTGACAATTTACGAGTGACGAAAAGAAGAGGGGAAGTTACAAAGTTGTAAAAAAGAATATTATCTCGACATTCTTAAACGTGGCTATTTTTATATGTGATCTGAAAAATATATAATCTGAAAAGTTCCGGAAGCTGAAGTAATAAAAATTCATCGATACAGATTAATGCAGCTCTGCTGCATATGAACGGGTTGCCTATATTCCTGTCTCCGTGTTTCTTTTCCTCTCCTACTCTTTCTCTATTTATCTCACTCCGTCCCCATTTTGGTTTCTGTTGCCATGACAGTTGATGACACAAACTTATTCGTGACATCTTATTCTTTATAACGTATTTCCAACGTTTCTGCTTATTTTGTGATGTTTAAAAATTAAAACATACACTCTTTTATTAAATTAAAACATACATGCTATTTCTTTAGCTTTTCAATTGATTACGTTCAATGATTTAAAAAATAATAATAATAATTGTCAGATTAGGCAAGTCCCTTCAAATAATCGTCAGACTATGGCATAGCACGTCTAATATGATGCGCTTGAGTATTTCAAAATGACGACTTTTTTTGCACATTCTAACAATGGCTGCGAGTTTGCGTCACATGCAAATCGTCAGATTATTATATGACCTTTTTTTCAGGTTCACTTAACTCTAAGAAAATCTGACGTGCTCGATTGTTTTCCATTTTTAATTATATTTCATTTTTTAAATTTACGTACCACGACCTCTATCATGAAAATAATCAGATAACAATACTTAAATTTTTAGAAATATATAGGACATGGATGATATCAATATCTGACGCGCTCGAATATGTCCATGCAACAGTTTATTTTTTTAACATATTTTAAAATCTATAGCCCTCTCTGATCGAAAAGTATATATACATTATATGACATTTTTTATTTTTATCTCTAAGCTTAGCAATCCAAATAGGTTTCTATGACGCTCGAGTAAATCCCGATTAAGCATTGTGGGCTCCCCTACTGTTGGGAGGCAGAGATCAGTAGCGGCGTTAGAGTTTGGCGCGACAGGCCCACGCCTAAATTGAAAATCTAATAGAAAAGTATAAAAATAAAAGAGAAGTTATGATAAAAAAAACATGTGACTGTACATTCACAAAAGCGATGACCTATGCATGCATATCATTACACATCCACATCTACACTCGACAATGTACATCCACACACGTGATCACAAATCCACACATTTAATCAAAAAATCCTACACACCATCACATGATACAATAAGTGATTTCACATCTACATATTATGTGATACATGTATCATTACACAACGTATAATTAGACGTCAATACACGTAATCACAGATACACAAATGTAAAGATAAAGATTTATAGACTGATTTAGTTCGATAACGCGTTCAATTCCAAGAATTTTGGTAGAACCAGATTCTAAAGGATTATAGAATCTGTCTTCATTTCTGTGCGAGCAGAGTTTGCATAAGGTATGTCTTAACTTAGATATAGACAAAAATACAAATTAAGAACAAATACAATTTTTTCCTGGTTAAAGGAGTAAAAAATAAAATTGATATCAATCTTGAGCCAAATCAACCAAGAGAAATGCTCTATTTGCTCATTTTCTTAGCTTCACGCACACAAAGAAAAATTTAAAAAAAAATAGCTGGATGTTCAGAATATACCCAAAACGAATTCTCCGAAAGCGCATTTTCACAAAATTGACAGACGGCAAAAACTGAATAGTCTACGCATGAAAATCCATCACTGTAATTAAAAGAACCTCAAAACTAAATTAGTACAGTCCATAAGTTCTAAGGTATAATGTTTATTGAATTAAATAAATATACAACCTAAATACACAAAACAAAAAAAAGGAAATTTAATAAGTGGTTTGATCTCTCCTTAATCTATGATAAAGCTTCTGGCATTTAAGCTATGTACATATATTAGAGCTTTAAGGCTAAGTAGATATGATTAAGATCATATCTATTATACTACATAGGGTAAGACTAGCTATGACAGCTTCGATTTACCGTTGTATTTGTTCTTGTTAAAGTTTGTTTTATTTTGTTTTGTAGAAGTTAGAGAGCTACTAATATATCAATATGCAACTTTCCATTTTTCCAGAAAAACGATTTTGATTCCCTACTTCTAGTAGAAAATATAATAAAAACTATGTCGATTTATTATGTCTTTTAAAGTAAGTTATCAAAAATGCATTCAATAGAGATTAAAAATTTTGTAAGAACATATATAAATAAAAAAAGGTTTAACAATAACAGCTCCATCTATGATCAATTTAACAATACACTTTGTGGCGAAATACATTTTAATAACTGATTATCATGACTTAGTCATATGACTCTACACTATTAAATGATACGTAAAAACTTACAACAGATGGCGCTATTTTAAACTATTGACAATTTCATAAAATATACCTGTAATTTTGTACTTGTAATGATAACTATATTTTATATTCTATTTTAAATCCATTTAATTTTAAAAATATTTCTATACAGTTTTATATTAAAAATCAGTATTGTTGAAGTAGCGTAACGACAACTTCGTAGAAGTTCTCAAACTTTTGATTACTGTCAATATTTGGACTTTGATCGGAAAATTTATAGCGTAGAAACATTGCGACAATATTGCAATAA
>DWQW01008343.1:0-14050 GCA_018249695.1 Heliconius erato demophoon
CTATCTCCAACGTCAATCTTAGAGAGATTGGATAGATTGTTTCATAACGCCCAATATTAATAATCTATCTCCAACGTCAATCTTAGAGAGATTGGATAGATTGTTTCATAACGCCCAATATTAATAACCTATCTCCTACGTCAATCTTGGATTGTTCCATATATTAATCCAATCTCTAGATTGGATAGATATATGGAACAATCGAAGATTGACGTAGGAGATAGGTTATTAATATTGGGCGTAAGTAAGTAGGATCAAATCATATCAAAGATAAAATCATAAGATCAAATCTATTCAATCTGGGGCATTCTCCATGTATCTGGCGATATAGAGTGAAGCTAAACAAATATAACATTATATATTTCTTTAGCTTCACTCTGTATCCCTGTAGCAGGTTAGGCAGAGGGAACCTGGGAACCTATTGTTAAGACACTCTGTTCTCACTTTTCAACGAATTCTGGAGGCAGTGCATGTTGAGTGGCGGAATGAGTTTCGCGCTTTGTATCATTCCCAGAGCCAGGAAATGAACAAATTAAATATTTCACTCGAGTGGGAGTCGAACCCATAATCTGTCGCGTTCACACGACTTGACTGGCCTCGATATATACCTATCCGTAACCAGATACGAAATGCAATTACTCCAAATGAAATTACAAGTTACATATAAATGTTCTATAATATTCTAGAAAGCATTTATATCAGCGTATGAATCTGTGAACGGGGAGTACAAACGTCTCCGTACTGTCACAGCGGAGAATGGCAAGACGTGGGACATAGTGAGGAATAACGCGTTGAAGGAATTAAAAGAAAAGGTAATGGATTCGAATATTTTATTAGCAACTAAGCAAATTTTACAGGCATTGCGTTTTAAATGGTGGAACTGAACGCTGTGTTTTGTCTTATTACGTGTAGCTTGATGTGTCTTTAGAGTGAAGAAATAAAAATGTATTTCCCCGATTGTGTATCGAACCCACAACCGTCGAGTTTACAGTCAGAAGTTGTTCCACTGTGCCATCATAAGCTCAATTATATATTAGAGTAAATATATTTAAATAATAAAACGTAAAAAAAATTATTTTATATATTTGCAGTATTTTACCGCCGCACTTTGTAGACCAAAGGGAGTAAATTTAATTTTTAAATAGATATAATCATTCCCTCTTGTGGGAATCGAACCCACAACCGTCGCATTTACAGTCAGACGTTGTTCAACTTAGACAACGGCCTCATATCTTATTTTTCTTCTAGGTAAATAAATAAAACTATACACAGTATGGTCGATGAGTCGTGGCCGCCATATAGCTAACTGTAGATGGCTGCGTAGATTTGATTTTAAGAATTTTCTGATTTTTTTGTTTATTTCTTCCCCACCGCGAGTGAATAATGCGCAAAAGTTGAAAAAGTCTAACTTCAGAGGAGCCATGACTCGTCGACTATACTTTACACCATGTTTCGTTAAATATCCACATATTTTTTGTTTTACCATCCATTTTTTTTCCCCTTCACAATTAATAATTTATTTTACATAAAGTACGCAGATACAAATCTATTCAATGACAAGGACGAGCCTACAACAGAACACTTAGAAATGCTTCTATGGGCGTACACACCGGAAGTGGCTAAAATAAAGAAACTTATACCGGAAGTCAAAGAGAATCGTAAAAGAAGACAAGAAGAGAGTGAAGAAGAAAGTCCCAGCAAGAAGAAGAAGGAATAAGAGATTGGCATTTATATATAAAATATTTTTTAAAAATATATAATTATTATATAAAAACAATAAATAAAAAAAAACTATTTCATTTAATTTTGAAATTATTTTTATAGTTATTTCCTAACATACATTGTTAAAAATAATTATTACAGCGACTATAGTTATATATATCACAACAATTACTATTTTAAATTTTTCTTATATCACAAGATCTTTGATTTTCACGATTATTACATATTTTAAATGAAACTATTTAACTGAATTAATTGCGTGTATATAGGATTATATATTTTTGGAAAGCCGAAGTTTCGAATACTTTGCAGTAGTACATTCTCACGGGTTGTCTACCCGTAAAATACACGCAATTAATCCTGTTAAATAATTTCATTTAAAATTCTCTAATATA
This sequence comes from Heliconius erato demophoon, assembly GCA_018249695.1. Lineage (NCBI taxonomy): Eukaryota > Metazoa > Arthropoda > Insecta > Lepidoptera > Nymphalidae > Heliconius > Heliconius erato. Next base: position 2,118 of record DWQW01008343.1, read on the forward strand.
GCTTAAGCTGCTATCGCTGAATCCATATATTATTAAAATTTAATAAATCATAATTACAAGAAAAAAAGCAAATAAAAAAAAATGTTTTATTGGCTCTCATTTATTCATTGTCTTGTAAAGCGACTAATATCTAAAAAATTCTCAAGTCTCAACAACAACATAACTATAAAATGTCAAATTAAAATAGTGCCTAAAATTTATATTTTAAAATATATCATTATCATTATTTTAAATAAATGTATTCATTTAATCAAATGGTTTTATTATCCTAACATTAACGAATAACGTAATACAACTATACTTACTTACGAATATAGCTATTAATATAGTAATAAATTAAAAAGTAAAAAAAAGATTTCTTCAGAAAAAGTACTTGGAATAATCGGTAAAAAGAAATTTCCTTAATTCTATTCCAATTCGTTTCCAAAGAAACCCTTCAAGCTTCAAATAGTTATATTTTTATTTCCAATCATTACATAACATGGAAAACAATAAAAAATAATGTCTGAATATAATAACAATCACTATATTTATGATAAATTATTTTAGAATGATGAATATAGTAATTAAATATGAATTATTCCCGCATTTATAAAAAAATCCCGGCTCGTTTCTTGCACCGTTTCTTCTCAAGTAGGCAGTAACTTTACTGAACCGTTGTTAAAGTATTCGACATTCAAAAAATAAAGCGTGAAACTTCTTATTTTGAAATCATTTGAATTTGGTAAAATTTATTTTAAAACATTAAAAATATATTTAAAAAAATATTGATTTGTTTTTTTTCATTCGGTCGCGACCACAGACAAAAAATATTTTCTTAATGTTCCTTGATTTGACATATCGTAAACACCGAGTACAATGAACCCCTTACAATAAATTAATTTATAAATGAAATAGTTATGTAGTTGTTAAATTATCAATGAAATGTGTCTTAATATGTGCCATATTTGTGTTTTATATTAGTTTCTAGTGATATTCCACTGTTTACATTTATATACATCGATATGAAATTAAGTGGGTGTGTGTTCGGTGAAAATAGTGAATTTTACTAGTTTTCTAAGTGAAATATTGTGTAAGTACATTTATTTATTGTTAAAAATCTACTTTTTGATATAACTGTTTTGTATTTGTGTTGATTTTGTGTGATTCCACGTGAATATCAAGTAAGTATATATGGGCTGTCTAATTAGATTTTTTGCGAGAAAAATATGCTTTATTTTATTTATTTTAAGGTAATAAACGTTTTATTACAGGTGAAACTGATATTTAAATATATTTATTTAATATGAAGACATATTTGTACATGTATAATATAGTTCAAATTAATAAATTCATTATTTCATAACATTCTGTAAAAAAAAATACGTGTGAGAAGCCTGAAAATAATAACAAAAACTTTAATAATTATAAAATTAGAATTTTAAAAATCTTAGACAAATAAACAATAAAATTAAAGCAAAAAACTATATTTGTATGTATTTATGTACTCGTATTACTAGCGACCCAATTGTGGTTTCACTGCATGAACTACTCATTTATTTTTATACTAATCTTATTATTATTTTATTGCAGGTAATGAATCCAAGATAGCGTAGAATGGAGGAGACAAGTGAAGCAAGCTTCTGTAAGTTATTTTTCATTTAAATAGTCAAAATTAAATTTAATTTCCCACATATATAATAAGGTCAGTTGTGGCACAAGGGCACAAAGTGTCACTTTAAAAGCTGATTGATTCCCACTTGGGACTATTTTCATTTCTTTGCCAAGACCAAGACAAAAGAGCGGTGTACAGTTCCACCGCTCATTACACAATGCCTCGAAAATTTGGCAGAAAGTAGGAAACAAAGTGTCTTAACACTAGATTCCCTCTGACTACCAGGCAATATAAATATTTTGAAGCTGAAAAAATATGACAATATATGTTATATAAGCATAAATTGAAACACTATCATATTCAATGATCTATCAACTGTACTACATCAGCCTGTTTTTGTCCACTGCTCTCTCTCCAATGACATCTCTCTAAGCTCATCCTTGCCCGTCACTTTACATATGTCATCATCCCATATAGCTGTAGCACATCCTACACCATCCTACTCCAACTTAGATCTTTACTCAGTGGCACAACCATGTGAATGTAAACATAACGCCTGGTAAATCCTCTCTGTACTCTATATGCAAAATACAGCATGATGCAAAAAAAAAACCAAATTCTGCATTGCTTACAAAACATGATATTTTCAGGCCTTATCCTGCAAACATTAGAATTTTGCACAATGAAATAATTCAACTGCATTATAACCATATTGTTTTTTTAACTTCAAACATCTGACACATGCATCTATTTTCCATCAAAACTATCAACATAGGTTATTGATGGGTATAGGGTGTAGGGAACTATTATTTATATTTACAGTTTATTTAATATGTGTTATTTATATATTTCAATATAGCAATTTATTTATTTATCATTTATATACCATACGACTACATACATATAGTTAATATAATTTATATATTTTATAACAAGTATTCGTATTTAGTATATTTATACAAAAGCGCTCGCTGCCGTCGACTGAACCGGTGAGGAGTAATATTTACTCCTACCCACTTGTCGACGGCATATTATAATTCTAACAGTCTATGCTTGCCACTCGATGCGCTTTCTATACGTTCCATTGTTTTCTTTATTAATTCCTTCCAAATCAGTATTTGCCGTGTTCTGTTTTATATATACGTTTGTGGTTGACTTTCCTGTATATCGTGTCGTGTATAATTGTGTTTACACTGTATGTACATTTAAAGTGGTGTTGATTAAACTCAGTGCTATTCGTAATTCAAGTCCAGCTATGTTCAAATTTTTATACTTTTTATAAAAAAGTTTTATGTTATAACTATATTTTAACAGTATTAATTAAAAATTTTCATATTTAATATTATATGTCACAACTGGATGAGGAAATGGTTAGATTACGCATCACTTCACGCTGTATCCCGCATATAGCACGGTAGGCAGAGGGAACCTATTGTTAACGCACTCCGTAGTCCACGCACCGCATGATTGTCAAGCAATATCTCGTATTGCTTTTTGAGTCACCAAAACCGCACCGTGTCTAAGAAAGCGGGATAGTAAAAATAATTTTAATATCATCATTCCTTCGAGAGGGGATCGAACCAACAACCATCAGACAGACATTTACAGTCAGACTGTCCCAGTTCGCCCGATTAATAATTTTAATTGTTATAAATATTGTTTATTGTTTGTTAAAGGTGAAAAAGAAAGTTGGGACGAATGGGGAAGTCGTTCATCTTTAAGTCAACAAGAGGAGGTAAGCCAAAGTGTTTAAATTAAGAAATTTTAAGAATTTAAAATATTTCATATTTTTCAGTTTTTTGCGGGGACAAGTCGTGGACAGCCTTAAGTTAGTTTTTGTGAACTTTTGCGCATTGTTCACTCGCTTTTGGGAAGAAATTAATCAAAAGTAAGAAAATTTCTAAAATCAAATCTGCTCGGCCATCTATACCTAATTTCAAACTCAATCGCACTTTACATTCGGTTCTTAGTTTTTACTGCGACAATCTGTATTAAGTTATTAACACTGTCCCTCAGCACCACGACGGCTTTGAATTAGTCGAGTTATAGCGCCCCGTTTTTAGGTCATAAGTTATAAATAGCATTTGTTTGATAAATCAATGACCTTAATACGTTTTTTTAAAACATTATTTAATATCTATACGTAAATAACACTAATATATATACCCAAGTAACTATCTGCATATAAGAGATATGTATATGAGAAAATCATTGACATTTATCAATGTAATAGACTCAAAGCAATGATTAAATTAAAAATTATGTCTGTTTGTCTGTGAGTTTGTGCACGCTAATTACAGAAACGGCCTTACCGATTTACAGTTTTCACTATTGTACTTCCCTTAACATTTAACGTTATTCATAAAAAAAATAATTAAATCAAATCAGCTTCATACTGTATCCCGCACACAGCAGGGTAGGCAGAGGGAACTTAGTGTTAAGACACTCCGTTTCCCACTTTCCGCCGAATTCTGGAGGCATTGCGTGTTGAGTGGCGGAACTCAACGCCGCGCTTTGCCTCGACATCAGAGCGAAGCAATGAAAATATAAATGTAAATAAATATTTCACTTCCTGGAGTGGCGATCGAACCCACAACCAGTCGATTATATGTGCCTCTGCGCCACGACTGGCCTCACGTTATTCATATTTAGTTTTATTCATATCAGTTCATAAATAAAAAAAGTTACATCAATTTATAGAATTGACTGAAACTTTGCCTACCCTGCTGTGTGCGGGATACAGCGTGAAGCTGATTTATTTATTTATTTAAAATCTTAAAATCCACGCGAGCAAATTTTGCTGACGACAACTGGTACAATCAATTTTGTTAATTGATAAATGTCAATCCATCATAAATATTACGCTCCGTTCTCCACTTTACGCTTATTTTGTAAATATTGCGTGTTAAATACATTGTTCTCCAGCTTGCTGTTCTATTCTTATTTTAAACACATGGCGTGATACACGACGGAACTAAACACGGCGCATTGTTTGGCTAGAGTGAAATGAAACAACAAATACAAAAAAAAAACAGTGCCTATTTCAACACCATCTTCATCCCGAGATCTCTTGTTCAAACAACGAGATGTAGGCCGCGTAGCCCAGTACCCAATTAGATAAGCATCCTCATTCCTTACATTCTTACTATAGCGTTGAAAAAGATTGTTTGGACATAGAAATATTAGGAGGATATCGCGGGTTCATATGATTTTATACTAGCGACTGCAGCTTCGCCTGCTTATTGTTATATTATAGCCATATATTATATTTTTTAGCGGGCGTCGCGTTTACAGGCAGAGGCTGTTCCGCTTATCCACAACGGCGTCAAATATTTTTGAAACGATTATATATAAAATATTTTGCACTCTGCGCGTTGTTCATATTTATTACTCACTACGCAGTATCTCAGAAATGAGCTGTGCGTAAACCACAGAGTATCTAAACACTAAGTGTTCTCTGCCTACACCGCTTTATACGGGATACAGCGTGAAGCTAAAATAAAAACAACTATTGCTTAACAAAAGCTTTTCAATGAGAATTTTTCACAACTTCTATTCTACATATATTTATCTATGTTTGTATGTGTGTGTGTTATTATAACGTTTCTTACTATCACGAGATATTCGCCTCTATTTTTTTAGGATAAAGTCGGTTTTACCTCGTCAAAGAGCTGACCTATTTTTTTTATAAATTGCTGCAACCGAAGACTGAAAAGCTTAATTCCTTTCATCATAATAAATTGTATACGTTTTGTTTTTTTTTGTCAAAGCTGGAATCGAATCTGTGTACATTGAGTGTTATTTTATTGTTTATTTTTCTTTTTTGATTTCAAGTACATTTTTATGGAATGACGAAGCTGATTTTTTTCTTTTAGTTTTTTAACTTTTTTTTTAATTACAATTTTTTGCGTTTTTGTTTCGTGCTATTGGTGTTTTTATTTGTGTTATTTAGAGTAGGTATATTCTATACTATTCTATAATCGTGGTGTATTTGAGACTTTAATTCTTTTTTTCATTTCTATTTTGGGAAATTAAATTGAGAACAAAATGATACGTACTGGGTTATTTACGTTTTAAAAATTGACGATATTTATCGTAAATATTATTACGTATCTGTTATCTTAATTACAAATGGCGTCGATGTAACACCGGAAGTTATTTCTTTTTATCACTCGCGGCCGCCTTCTTAGTTTATTTTTGTAGAAGGAATGGACGAGATTTTCTTATTATAGGGTTGTTGGTGCATTGTGTATTACTACATTGTTACCAGAACAAGAAAATTAAACAAATTCACTCTCCCAAAAAGGAATCGAAACCGCAACCATCAAGTTTACAGTCAGAACCTACAGTAACGTTTTAAATATTCACTTAAGCTTTTAAAGTTTAAGTTAAAAATCAAAATTGTCCACGAAATAAGGATTAATTAAAATTTTATATTATACATCTTATTTTGTTATTAATTTATTTAGAGATTAAAATTACAAAGCTGATATAGTATTAAGCTCTTATGAAAAAAAACTTTAGTTATTTGTACATCTATGTACAAAGGATCTCTCAAAAAAAAATGATAGACGTAGCCATTTTCAATCGTCCAAGTGCGAGTAGGGGCATGATCTCAGTTATGATCAGTTTCCGCTTTCGCGGTAAAATGGTTACTAGCAAGTTACGCCGTTGCAGTCCCTAACTATAGGCTATCGCCCAATATTAATAATCTATCTCCAACGTCAATCTTCGATTGTTTCATACATCTATCCAATCTCTAGATTGGATAGATGTATGGAACAATCGAAGATTGACGTATGAGATAGGTTATTAATATTGAGCGTATATCGTCGGGCTATCAAACTTAATAAACCGTGAAGCTGTATAAAAACCAATTAGGTTTTGTAGGAACAAGCATGCAAAACCTAATTGAGGAAAAGTTTCTAAGGAAAAAGAAGATAGAAGAAAAGCGCCTTAGATATACTTCATCTGGCCAGGGACAGGACTAAATAAGCAAGCCAAACTTCACTAGTTGGAGAGGAACTATAAGAAGAATGAATGAAAAATGCATTTTTTTTCTTATCTAATAGAAGTTGAGGTACTTACCTATTTACAAAATTAATTTTCGGTAATCGTATGTGTATGTATGTATTTTATTCTATTACCACTTTTATTTAAACCCGATTCTGCAAAATAAAATAGAGAACAAATAAATTTTGAAATACAATAAAATATTGATAAAGCTCGACCTGCCTAACTCCTGTATACTTCAAAGTGACATACATACGTACATACATAAATAATATATACAATACACATAGCGCTATACTTGCCAGTTGGCACTGTATTTGGGAATCCAGAAATTGGAATAGCTTAAACCTTACGATATTCCTTATATTGTAAATTTAGAAGAGTATATTTGTGCATGACACGTGCAATGTTCTTAACTTGTGTAAGAAGAGCGAGATTTTAGGTTATAATTTATATTTGATTATATGTTGTACTCGAAATAAAAAAAGACCATATTCTTATAACTAGATACTATCACCATAGTTTACTATAATCACAACTTTCTTCCTCTTCTTATACCGTTCAATCCTCTTTGCCCAGATGCACTTTTTTTTCGAAGTTCACGTTAATACTGTTAGCCCTACTGGCCTTTACAGCGACACCGCAAGTGCAAGCACTAGGTGGTTGCTTGAGAGGATATCATCGGCGGCATAGCCTACAGCACTCATAAGGAATGTAGCTTTCATACAAAACAAAAAAAAGTAAATCCGACAAGTAGTAGTTCCAGAGATCGTAGCGTTTAAAAAACAAACAAAGTTTTCCACTCGCGGCTTCGCCCGCATACCACCTATATATAATGCTTTTGTTATGCTGCATTTGCCAACAGATTGATACATTCAATCGTGAACAACTTAGTTTCATAATCCTGAGAAAGTGCAAGCTCTACGTGGCTAAGCTAGTAAACAGAGAGTTGAATTATTTAAAATTTAACATTTTCTTGAAAAATATACGTCCGAATTACATACTATGAAAGCCGAAGTTTATCTTCATAAAATTTTATAGGTGAAATATCACCTTGCAATTTTCAATTATTTTTGTCACAAAATGGCTTGGCAGTGGTGACTTATTTATAAGAGATGAATATACGGTCTCGTGGACTTTTTGCGTTCATTATTATTGTTATTTCGTTATTTAAAGCTAACTAAGACTAATGTGGCTTTCACACAAAACAAAAAAAGTAAATCGGACAAGTAGATCCAGCGATCTTAGCGTTTAAACAAACAAACTCTTCCGTTTAATTATATTAGTGTAGATGGCTTGTGTTTAAAAGCCGCCCAATATGTTTAGTACCAATAAAATTCGAAACGTTTACCAAAATGGATAAATAGTCACCACGTTTCCTAAAATATTAGTAAATAAATCCAAATTTTCTTATTATTGACTGCCATAAAATATATGGACGTCTTTAAAATTTACTTCATACTTAATATATATCATATATTGTCACTAAATAGATGTTACCAATATTTTATGACACGAGTTTTAATTTGGTAATTTTTGCTGGGCTAAAAAAGCAGAAAATAACTGACCAATTTTTTTAAATACCACATAATATATTGTGGTTCCCAAACATACATCACTTATTATATGTAATTAGTTAAATTTTATTATCAAATTATTGGATTAACAGACGTCAAACTAATTTGGAGTAAATTTTTTGATAGTAATATTAATTTTTTTGTAAGACGAAGAGAAATAATTATTTGGTGAAAATTTATGTGTTTTGGGAAACAAAAAGAATATTGGTACTATGTGTGCAATTATTGTAATATTTGATTATTTATTTTGGATCATAATACGATGTATTTTAGGACCCTATTTATAAAGTCAACTTCATTATTTTGGAGACATTTATCATTTGGTACTTGGTACTAAGTCTTAAAATATTTCTGGTGATCGTCTAAATTATACCCTTATATTATCATAGCATATATTATATAGCACAGTTTTTATGGCAAAATTCTTTGCAAAATATTCTGTAAAATACACCATCTGCATACGATAAAATAGACGCGCTATGTTTATTATTTATTCATGAATAGAAGTAGACAACCCTACGTCAATGCAGTGGTACTGTGCCAGTATAAATGGAAATTCTTTTATATCTTCACGCTGTATCCCGTATATAGCAGGTTAGGTACCTGTCTAACCTAGTGATAGGACCCTCTGTTGCCCACGCACCTCCCGAATCCCAGATAATGTAATGTGATGAGTGGTAAAACTGAATGCCGTGCTATGTCTCATCAAAGCAGGCAATTCAAAATATTTCATCAGCCCCTTGAGTAGGGAATTAATCCATAACCACCGCGATTACAGTCAGACCCTGTCTGACTGTAATTGCGGTGGTGGATTATGTCTCGATAGTGTCTGTCATGTTATAAATTTATTATATTTGAATAATTTAAATTTAAAAAGATAAAGGGCATCTAGTTTTCAGACACTTCGTTCCCCACGCACCGCCCAACTTTCCAAAATTTTAATTTAATTTCAAATGAACAGATTTAAAATGACAACTATACGTACATAAAAAAAACAATCAATTCAAAAAGTCGATCATCTATCATATATACATATGTAAAACTATTCCGTTATTGAGTGAATAAAATTATTTGAATTGAAATAGTCTAATAGACAACGCATAGCCGGAACTACTACGCGGCGTGGCTCGTTGAAATTTTGTGTTCCTTAGGACACAACGACGAAGACGAAAAAAACAAGATTACGTTTTAAAGTCCATACAAACAAAAATGGGGGCGGGGACTAGGATATAGTGCTAGTATATATAAAGCTTTTAAAAAATACTTTAATGTTTCTAAATTATCTTCAAAATAATTTTGCGTAATGACACTCCGTAATTAACTAGATTGCGACATTAAATTATTTTATAATTATCATTTCTTTTTAACAGGCTGTAATTAAATCGACTTGTAAGCATATAATCAATCTAAGAAACTGAATTTGACACACTTGTAATAATTGTATAATCATGAAACTAGTCAGTTATATATAGCTTATGTGATAACACAATAACATGGTATCATTGAGCTGGTCTGATGATGGAGCCAAGATCTTCTCTGAATCTCTGAATAGTGCAACTTCATAGCTCCCAGTTGTAGCACTTGCTATTAAGCAACGTGATTTTTATTCTTTTTTGAAATTATATTTTTTGTTCTAAATCTACAAAATTGAATTCTATGAGCGAGATTCCAGTGAGTTTCTCAAAAAGTAGTAGTATAGTGCATTGCATTGTAAAATGACATTTGATGGTGTTGTCATTTTACAAAATTTCCCTACTTTGGAGGCGATTTTATGTCATCATTTTAAATAATTGATATATTATCAATTACAAAATAATGAATAGTCAGCTTCACGCTGTATCCCGCACACAGTAGGGTAGGCAGAGGGAACCTAGTGTTAAGACACTCCGTTCCCCACTTTCTGCCGAATTCTGGAGGCATTGCGTGTTGAGTGGCAGAGTTCAACGCCGCGCTTAACCTCGACACCAGAGCGAAGAAATGGAAATATAAATTTAAGTAAATATTTCATCTCCTCGAGTGGGGATCGAACCCACAACCAGTCGGTTTTACAGTCACACATCGTGCCGCTGCGCCACGACTGGCCTCACAAAATAATGAATAGTATTTAAAAAATATATAAAATAGTAAATAATATTGCTCAACTTGCATGCTTGGTGTAATCAAAGAACAGAACAAAACAAGCTTTTAAAAAATAAAATAAATATTGTCAAGTCAGTTTACGAACGTTTATTTTGTACTCAAATTATACAGATAATTACAAGTAATAATGTGAACGCAAAGGCCGATCTTGCCTCTTTATCGCGTGTTCCTCGCTCTCACTTGCACTCTTAGCTGAGGCCAAACGTGACAACGAGTCAGGCTTTTTCGTGCGTGCAATCGACATTCATTGATTTACAAGTACATTTAATATGTTATCATCTCAAAATACTCCGTTATCTATCGCTAAATTAAAAGGCATGTGTATGATTTCAAAGTGTAATAAAAAAAAATGTAATATCGCTGTATATTGACTCACTAGACCAAGCAAACTACTTGATCTAGTTAGGCTTATATCAAATCATCAAAATGAAAGTCACAAACACAATTTTAACCTTAATCTCAATAATAAGTCTACATTTATCTCTACTTCATCTTTGATCCCGATCCCTGACCGATCAGAGATTCTTTCTCTATCTGGATAAACGTGAGGTAAAGAGTATGCTTAAGATCTCTTAGTACTGGTGTCATCTTGATGTCCTTCATAGATAGGGACCGGACTGCTTTCTTAAACGATTATATACCGATACTGATATATCTCGTAGGGCATAGGCGACGTTTATGAGGCTTCTGTGAGTACGCAACGGGTTCTGGTTGATGAGGATTTGTGGCGGCCTGCGGTAAAGCATTTCGAACTCATTCTCTCGGTCTATATAGGGTAGTTGTCTTATATCTCCATTTAAAATAATTTCTTGGGCTCCGGAGATTCTGCCGGCCATTACTATCATGGTGGTTCATGAAAGCTTCCTTGTTTTGTACAGTTTACTGAAGTCTGTTTTCATGGGTAGTCTACCCGTGACCAATAATAAGCTTCAGCTTCGGTGTATAATAAAAATGTATAATACTAAATATGCACGATTAATCCGATTAAAGAGTTTCATTTACAAAGTCTATACTTATAACGTCACGCAATTTATAATTTTCTAAGGTAGCTTACTTTCATTATTCGATTTTTTATTTGCTTCAAATATATTTTTAAGCTTTTAAATAAATTCACAACTAATTCCCCAATATAAGGGAAATCTTATCCACACATCATCAAATGGCAACACCAAACTGCGTCATTCGGCATTCGTCCGCGCTATGTCTAACACGTATTTTAAACTAAAATTCGGAGAAAACCGTCCTTAAACATAAATAAATATATTCATAAGTCGCTATATTTAATCACTATTTAATACTACTCCGTGCCCAAAGTGTTTAAATTCTCCGTTCTCCGTTACAAAACTTGCGCGATTGACCTACTTGACTAAAGTGACGTCACGTGTTTATTTTTTTGTAATATGTATACAGTGTTATTATTTTTGTAGATATATAGTGCATTTTTGAGTAAGTATTTTAAGTATTTTGTGTTTTTAATTAAACTAGTTAGTTAGTTAACTGTTTTTTATGTGTTTTTAAAGTGGAATGGCGATCGGTTGTTTTATTTAGTCAGAAGTTTTTTTTTAACACTTAATGAAAGAAACAATCGTTTAGGTTAAAATTATTTAATT
>DWQW01008344.1:0-14048 GCA_018249695.1 Heliconius erato demophoon
CATTCGATACCGTCGAGTGCTGGTGGGTTTGGTTTGTCTGCGAAATATTATTTTAATTAATAAATAAAGTATTTCTCAATATTCAGGTGCTGATGAAAATATTTATATAATTCACATAGTTTCTGTTTGGTTTATTTTTTGCAGTATCGTTTATTTTTATTTATACAACCGTAACTCTAACAGAGTCAAAAAATTACATAAGTATGTATATTATGGATAATACATACACATATGTATGTATATGGATTTTGTTTACGAATTAAATCTTTGTAATAAATTAAATGAATTGATTCATTGACAAGCTATATTTACATTAAAGTGTGCTGTGCCATTCTATCACTAGTCACATATTCTTCTCAGTATTACTATAAATGAATAAAAGATAGAACAGATACGAAAGATATAAGTCTAGAAAGATTTAAAAAAATTAACAGATAAGCCACCTTGAACAGTAAGCGTAGCTTGAGCTCTAGCTTCATCAATAGTCGTTCTAGCAATACATGTATATTCCCCGGAGTCCAACTCCGTAGTATCAGAAATGAGGAGAGAATAATCATTAGTCATTCTAAATCGTGGTTGGTTCTCAAAATCAATGGGCTGGCCGTCGTTCAACCATATTATTTCTAGACGTAGTGAATCATCGGCGTGTGCGTTGCAACGGAAGGTGGCTGAGGAGCCGGCTGCTACTTCGTAGTGTTCGGGTTTGTCCGTTATCACTGTTCGTTCTATGGAAGTAAAGTAAAATAGGTTAGTATACATACTATTTCATAGTAGGTAGGATGTAATAAAAATTATTAACAGACATTTAGGCCAGTCGTGGCGCAGGGGCACAAAGTGTGACTGTAATTGACTGGTTGTGGGTTCGATACCCATTTTAGGAAATTAGATATTTATTTAAATTAATATTTTTATTTCTTCGCTCTGGTGTTCAGGCAAAGCGCGGCATTGAGTTCTGCCATTCAATACGCAATGCCTCCAGAATTCAGCAGAAAATGGGGAATGGAATGTCTCAACACTAGGTTTTTATTGCCTACCCTGCTGTGTACTGGATACAGAGTGAAGTTGATAATAACAATAATTAACACACATTTTTTAGCTAAAGCTAGAATTGACACTCGAAGAAATGATATATTTAATATTTTCATTTTCTCGCTCTGGTGACGAACCACGTTCCCTCTACCGTGCTAAATTCGGGATATAACGTGAAGGAAAAAAAAATCTTTCTATAATATTACTGAATTGTCATGACCATATGCTTACTTTTAACTGTAAGAGAACCGAAAGCAGATTTCTCTCCAAACTTGTTTTTAGCATAACATTGGTAGGTGCCGACGTCTGTGTACGACACATCACGAATAACCAAATCTCCTTCAGAGGTTATATTGTATCTGTGGGAATAAAAAATATATATTATAAGTATTAATCACACACTATTAATTAATGATTACAGGCCAGTCGTGGCGCAAGGACACAAAGTGTTACTGTAAAACCGACTGGTTGTGGGTTCGATTCCCCTGCCTCAAAGCGAGGCGTTGAGCCCGCCTCCAGAATCCGGCAGAAAGCGGGGAACGGAGTGTCTAAAACACTAGGTTCCCTCTGCCTACCCTGCTGTGTGCGGGATATAGCGTGAAACTGATTTGATTGATTTTATTAATTAATGTATGTATTAAGAAACATTATAAAATTTAATTGTAGCGGGATAACAAGCATATAAGAATTTCGACGAATTTCAATAAAAACGAATTGACAACGAGCACTCCTACGGTAATTAAGAGGTACCGGTTGGATTCCCGCTATGTCCAAATGATTATATAGATTTCTAAACATTTCTTTAATATAGTTAATTTAATATTTTATCATTAACTTCATATAGTCACAATATATTTTTTTAAAATAACGCCAAATTTGCCAATAGTTGAACAAAAATTGAACCAGCGACTAACATACTAACTTAGCCGAATTTTACTATACTAGATGAGATCACTCATGTAGCCCAGCCCTAGTTATAGTATAGTACAGTATAGAATAGAAGCGTGGGCGACCTCGGGCAGGACATTGGTAATAGTAATTGTGTCAATCACCTTAGGTAATGTAATGATGCTATTTTAAACAATGATTGCTATATTAATGAATAGCTACCTAATTTGATTACTGGTAGGATGTAAGTGGTAAATTATTAGACGTTTAGAAAAATGATGTTACATACATTTTCTTTTTATTTTGATTTTTGTCAGTGGTTTTGTATGCATTTGAAATTTATGACTTGAGTTTTATTTGTATGTGTTTAGAAAGGATATATATTAACAATAATAATTAATTAATTTAAGAAAAATATGAATTTTTATAATAAATTTAATTTATATTTTATGGATAATAATATATTCAGTTCTCTTTAGTTTAATATTATAGTTTAATGGTATTAACTACATTTTTTTTTTATTTACAAAATATTAAAAAATATTTATCACACTTAGTTTCTACTTGCAAAACCTATTTATTAGATAGTAATTGTAATACACTACACTAAATATTTACTAATACACTACAAATGTTTTTGTGTAATGGAAATTTGTAAAAAAATCGTACAGAGATGCTAACAACATAAATAAGTACTAACAAGCGCATAAAAATCTCAACATTTAGTTTAGTAGTCAAAGCGCTTGTACGATTTCCAAGAGACGCGGGTTTAAATCCCGCTATGTTTTCTAAAACACTACAACAAATCGTTAAAAATGGTATATCGAATAATGGTATTCGTGCAATAACGTAAAAAAAATAAAATAATTTACAAAAATTCTAACACTTACTTGCCACCAGTGACATCGACGTCGTCTCTCATCCACCTCACAATGGGCTTGGGTGCGCCGAAAACTCGACACTTAAGTACAGCTTCAGATCCGTCCACTTTGGTCAAATTCTCAGGGCCCTCTTTGATTTCTGGCGGGATTGCTGTAATTGCGAGTAGAATATTTTATTTTAAATATTTTTTAAAGTGTCAATGCCATTAAAGGAAGAATGGAAAAAATGTTCGTAGCTATGTTAATTTTGTTAATTTGTTCTGATCGTTCCTAAATATACTTTCCCAATGATTTAGTATCAATTTCAAATCTAGTTTTATTAACAACGATTTATAAAATCGTTATCATTATAGTAAAAAAATATTTTGTGTCATAATCTTTAATTTATATCTAACATTAAACAATAAAATATTGTTTAGCTTCACGCTCTTTCCCGCACAAACCCGAGTAGATAAAGGGAACATAAGTGTTCACTCCGTTTCCGTTATGGTGGGAATCAAAGCCACTCTATATTTCCCAAAGCAGAGAAACTAATTTAATAATAATAATGGTAAAGAGTGAGGATTGAATCCAAAACCGTTGAGTTTAATGTGAAACGAAGTTCGAAAACATATTTTTCTTAAATCCACGGCGTCAGGCACTAAACGACTGAAGTGGAACCTTGTTCTCACTAGTGCTATTTATCATAGTTACAGATTGCAATCGCGACACAGCTTGTGACAATTAGCAGTACAAATTATAACTGAGGACAAATTCATTGGAACTTTTAATATCTTTTCTACAAACTACACAAAAGACAAATAAAAGACAAATTTTATTTATTATAAAAGTTTTAGTGTTTTACAAAAATATCTATCCTATAATTAAAATTAGAGTTCGATTCGTGTAGGGTTTATAAGCGGCTTTTTTATTTGTTATTAATATTTAGCGGAAGGATTAATTTTTTATATATGTACATATAACGTGCCTATGCAAAAATGTATGTTTGTAAAAAGTTATAGAATAAAATGTGTATATATTAATGTAATAGAACCGACAACAACGATCACGTTAATCTCAGAAACGGCTAAACCGATTTAAATAGTTCTCACTATTGGATTGCGTTTGTTTTATTTTAATCGGTTCACAAATTAAAAAAAAATCTGTTTATATAAAAAGTTCATCAGCTATCGGTGTATGGATATTAGATAGTCTTTAAAATTATAATATTATTGGATCACTAAAGTAACAGTTGAGATGAGAAAATAAATAATTGTGTTGTACAAGCGGGCGAAGCCTAGCGAGGGCCACTATATTAAATATATAGAAATAATTTATATACATTATGTATATGTTTTTGTCTATTTTGGAAAGACAATTATATAGTTAATGATATAATAAGAGGCCAGTCGTGGCGCAGCGGCATGAGGTGTGACTGTAAAACCGACTGGTTGTGGGCTCGATCCCCACTCGAGGAGATGAAATATTTACTTAAATTTATATTTCCATTTCTTCGCTCTGGTGTCGAGGTTAAGCGCGGCGTTGAGTTCTGCCACTCAATACGCAATGCCTCCAGAATTCGGCAGAAAGTGGGGAACGGAGTGTCTTAACACAAGGTTCCCTCTGCCTACCCTGCTGTGTGCGGGATACAGCGTGAAGCTGATTTATTTATTTATTTGATATAATAACTACGATACCGGTACAAATAGCGACAAAAGGAACGTATGCTAAGTAAGACATCCGCCACATTCGGTGGATTGCAATGTGGGCGTGGGTACACTACGGTGGAGAACTGCGGATGTCCCTAATGCCATCGTTTAGACTTAAATCTAGGCCTAAATCTAGACCGACGCTGGGGATATGGTGACTAATTGAAATGTCTAAAAGTGTTATAGGCAGGATTACTTGTCAGCGTTGGGCTGTATTAGTTAATCCTACGGTTAAAATGTGATGCAGTTGGGAAATCTATGGCAGTACGCAATAGCTATGGGTTCAGTTTTATTCAAGGTAAAAAGATAGATATATTTAGAATTGAAAATTAAATCAGCTTCAATTAGCAGTGTAGGCAGAGGCAACACCTAGTGTTAAGACACTTCGTTCGCCACTTTCCGCCAAATTTTTCGACGTATAATGCGTGGCGGAACTCAACGCCGGGCTCATTGCCTTTGTTGCCAAAGCGAAGAGATGAAAATATTCATAAATAATAAATAACTCCCTCGAATGGGGATCGAACCCTCAACCATCGCATTACAGTGAAACTCTTGTGCCACTGGGTCACGACGGTCTCTAAATTTTAGCTTCCTAGCACAATTTGAAAAATGAATAAAATAAATAATTGCCTTTATACATATTACACTCATACATGGTTATATCAAATATTACTGACTTTGTAATATGACGTCATTTTGTCATGATGTATTATTACATACTCGCCTGCACGATATAAAACGTGAACTAACAATATTTTTGATGTTTATATTAGATTCTCGTCAAGGTGAAAATTTAATGGAACATTTGGAAAGAGTATATGTGACACATATACTGTATACTAATATAGTATTTACATTTTTAATAGTAATAATTTTTTAAGATTATTTAGATTTCAGACAGAAATAACTTTCAAAATTTCCAAAATGTTTGTTTTCATTTTGAACTTTAATCAAAAATTGATAAATCTTTAAAATGTAACAAAAAATTTACAAGATTTTATACAAAGCCATTACTTTAAGGATCAAACAATCAAAAATTTTAATTCGACGAGGTATACATTACCGCGCCTCTTTACACAATATTGACTGACTGACTGACGTTCATTGGCCAAATTGGTTAATTTAACAAGTATTTCAACAGAGGGTCTCTACCCGTGTAGAGTAGAGGGTAGCTCCGGCACGTGGCAAGTGGGGTGAACCGAAATTAGCTTCGAGTGAAACGTTTAGTGTGAAACACAATGAAGTGAGGTGAGAAATGCATATTGCAGCCCATTTCTGTTTTAGCGGTCGAGTAAGAGGCTCTTGTGTCGTATAGTTGTATTATTATAATTACTTTTTTTTTAGTTAAAAAGAGCCATTGTTTATTTTAAGACTTTAAACAGCCCACTATAATTTTTATTTATTTAAAAAAATTATAATTATTTTTGTTTTTTTTAAATTTCGATAACTAAAGTGCATTTTAAACTGGCTAACGAAAACTATATTCATAACTGTCTGATAATGAACAGAAAATATAAGAAACATAGATTATCCTTAACCCGAATTAAACTAAAAGTTCGAAAACTGCGTCAGTTATTACAAGCCCAAGGAATAAATTTACGCACGATACTAAAAATAACCGTTTGCGCAACAGAATGTTAAACGCTTTTAAGATTCTCGTCATATAAAATAATCGTCTTATATGTTAGGAAAAAGATAGTAATAAAGAAATATAATCCAATTAAAAACTTCTAAGCATTCCTTAGAGGAAATACAACGTATAAGGCTTCATTGTGCTTACATATCTGTATGTAGGTATTAGGTGTGTAATGTGTATATAATGCAAAATACATTCGGGTATACTTCTAACCTCGAATTCAAAGTAAAAATTAAAAGTCAGTAAGGTCTATCTAGATAGTCAATAAAATATCATAATATTGTATAAAAACGTTATGTTTTAGTTACCAAATTTTAGTGTTAGTTATATTTTTTTATAAAAATGAGAAACGTCTATTTAAAAACGTATCAACATTTTAACGTATCGGGAGTCGAAACCCGAAAGAGGCGCTCTTGGAAACCACTAGAACGGCCAATTCCTAGATTTGCCAATACTAACGTTCCTTTTTAAAAGAAACGTTAGTATTAGAAATTGAAACATTTTTAAGCAAAGACAATGATAAAAGCTACATAACGAGGCGAAGTTAAAGCCTAAACACTACGTATTTTATACAGAAATACACAAGACATTTAACTGACATTTAGTGCAAAATTGATTAATAATAATAGCCCTTGAACACCGCACAGAGCCAATCACGCGTAACATCCGACTCGTAAGGGTAAATATATAAAATCCATACGTAATACAATCGATAACTAAACAAAAGGTGCGAAGGGTGGATGAACTTCAAAAAAACCTTCCCTACAGCATGTAGCCGCACCCGAATTCCGACATTACGGCCTGGGGGTAGTAGCAGATGATTCATACATCGTGATCTCATTCGATTCGGCAGGGAAGCACAGCTGGCTGATCTTTTCTTGTATTTTTGCTCAAATCAATGAGATACCGTACAAACGATTTGGTGTTGTAACGATTTAGATAAATATCAGTTTCTTTGATATGAGATTGCTTTTTTAATATATTAGATAATCTTAAACCTTTGGGAATGACATCTGTAATTTTTTTTTCGAGCATTTCGAATAATTGGTGATAATGCAAGATTTTATATTTGAAGTTAATTGTCTTTCAATTTAAATTTGTGGGAAAACTTTTATATTAATTTCACGATTTATCTAATTAATGACCGGGTAGGCAGAGAGAACCTGGTAGCGTTAGGATCATGCGTCTTGAATGACAGAATTCAACGTCGCAGTTTGACTCCCGACTTCGAGCGGGGATCGAACCCACAACCATCGCGTTTACAGTCAGACAATGATAAAAATTAATATAATTTAATTTAGTACGTAATATTACAATAGTAATAATAACAATACACGTAACGTCAATGATACAGGACAGACGGTGGTAATACATTCAAATAACAACTAAATATAGGATATAACCTTTTGGGCAGCTTTTAAAACAGTTGAATTAGAAGTGACAGTTATTGTATGGTTAGACGCTGTTAGACCAATAAAAACCGACAAATGTCCATTTAAAATGACATTAAGGGCAAAGGAAATATTTTTCATCATATTTAATTTGAGTTTGAGTAATAGTTTTTATGTAGAAATAGTAACTAATTTATTTAAGTAGTGTTGGTCATCTACAGAATTTATGATTATTTAGAATATATTATTAGAACCGATTATTTATGGCTTGAAGTTTTGTTTCCATAACCGTGGAACATCATTCCATTTTCTTTCTAATGTAAGACATAAGAGTGGTAGAATCGTATCTTAAATTTATAATTAATGTTAATCTCTACACAATTGAAATATATAGTTAATATTTCCCTTAAGAGGTTAATTAATGAATAAATAGTTTATTAACAACACACATATTATACAACTACTCCGATAAACTGTTTTAAGAATGAAGCTTTGTGTGACTCATAAACTGTTTGTCAGCGTCATTTCTATGAATAACCAAATAACATGTGTTACATGAAACTAATAAAATTAGTTTTTTTTTATTAATAATGTCAAAAGTCAAAGCTTCATTGTTTTTGTTTCATAATAGATTATTTCATCCTTTATGTGAAAAAAGAAAGAAGCATGTACGGTAAATGTATTTTACTTGACTGCTATTGGCACAGAAAATAAATTATAAATTGTTGAAGACTACATAAAAACGTTATCCAAACAAAGAAATGCGTATTGTTAGGCCGATCACGTGGATATCGTAATTCTAAAAAAAATCGCACCAAAAAAATTACTCGACCCTAAAATTCGTATTTATTAAAAAAAATGTTTTAAGTTGTTTTCATACATTACTAAGAATTATATTAAAATAAAAAAAAAAACAATACCCACATTGCACATTAATAAAGACATCCTTGTAGACATAACCGTTGGAATTGGTCGCGTTGCACCCATAATTTCCCGTATCTTTCTTCACCAAGTCCGTTATTACGATGGAATTCGGTGAAACTTGGCGTCGTGGGTTAAACTCCGCTTGCTCTATGGGCTTTCCGTTGTGCACCCACGATATTTGAGGCTCGGGCGTACCTTCCGCCCTACAATTTATGACTGCTGTTTCTCCTTCCGCTAAGTTTTGGAATTGGGGCTCTTCTATGAAGAACGGTGCAGCTGAAAAACAACGAAATATTTATTATAAACAATGCATTTTTTTTGTTTGTTTTTGTGTGGGTATTTCAATGGCGCCTTTTTTAATAAATGAGATAAGGAAATCAAATAAAAAAAATATAAATATTTATAGCTGTACACGTGTGTAACTGTTAACTTAATATACATATTTTTTCATAATTTGCATATACTCTTAAAACACAACAACTCAAAAAGAGTTCAGAGAGATATTAGAAAAGACTAAATAATAACATTTTATCTTCAATTGTAAAATCAACACATATGCAACTCTAAAACTGGATGATACGTTACGAGATTTATAACCGAGGGTTCCGCATACAATTTTTTTTTAACGATTTCGCAAATACACACAAGAGTAACAAGTATAAAAAGCGATATTTATAATCCGCTCGAGGGTGGTTTCTATCGGCGTAACGAATGAGACCATAAAGTAAGGGGCGAGGGCAACATAACATACAAACAAATATAGCGATTTTTAGTAGAAAAATTCCCCAAAAAAAAAACAGTTTCCTACGCTATTTCATATTGTTAGACGTTTTAAGTTAAATGTTAGAATGGAGCCATTGTAACGTGGTCCCCTCGTACAGTGATCGCGTGTTAGACTCGTGCATGCGAAGCCCGGAACAATGCCAGTGACACCTTAATGTTGAAAAGATTTTCTCGTTAATTATTTTCCCCCATTTTAAAAAAGAACGTTTGAGTGAGTAAACATCATAAATCTGGTTTTTCCAACCCGTAAGTGTTTATACGGAGGGATAAAGGCACCCTAAAATACTTGGTGCATTACCTTTTAATCTTATCTATAGCTAGCTTTTTACTGCGGCTTCGTGTCTGAGGTGAAATATAAGTAATTGTGAGTTTGGTATGACATATTTCTTAATGCGGGAGGTAATTCTGACCATTCCTCGTTAAGTGGACTAACCAACAAACGGTACCAGTAGTTCCTGAGGTTTACTCTCTAAACCAAACGTACTGTTCAGGTTTATAATGTTAATATAGATTTCCATATAATAATAGAATTTTCTTCGGGTGTACCGTTCCGTATATTAATTTATCAGATAAACAGGAAACGGCATCAGCTGGGGTGTTGTAAAATTTGAGTCGAGCATCATCATTCTGACAATACTAACTCAATTTAATAACTAAGACTATGATGTCATCGCATATTACATATTATTATTAGCACGCCATACTTGTTCTTCATCACTCAACACGTAATGCCTCCAGAATTCGGCGGAAAGTGGAAAACGGAGTCTCTTAACACTAGGTTCCCTTTACCTACCCCTCTGTGTGCGGAATACGGCTTGTAGCTGATTTATTTATTTATTTTTATACTTGTTTTTGAACTTTTTATTTTCATTTAGCATGAAATAAACAATGAAGTAGAGTTATTTTTATTTTATAATTTCTTACAACATATTTATATTGGTATAAATACGTGATCATCTAATCGTTATGTCGCCTTTGTCGTATGTAAAACATTTTTTTTTTGGGACATTAATCTATTTCCACTCACATATATTAAAAACATAGTGTGTTGAGTGACCGAATATGACCGAGAAACCAACAATATTTCAATACCCCATCCATAACTGATAATCGAACCAACAACCATCGCAGACATCCACTACAACTGCGCAACAACGATATCATTTCCTTTGTTTATTTATCCCACTAATGCATAACACTTTGTAATCCGTCAGTTGCGTGCACGTTACGGAGCTATTCGCGTGACACAATTACAGCGGCGTGGTGGCGCGTAACTGTACGTACGTACGTACTGGACAATGGGTATAATACTAAAATCAGCTTCCCGCTGTATCCCGCGCACAGCAGGGTAGGCAGAGGGAACCTAGTGTTAAAACACTCCGTTCCCCACAGGTATAATACTATATTGTAAATTTTATGAGATGTGCGCTCTGGGACCGGGAGTAAGTTATGCACATAACTAAAATTATACATCGGTCATTGAAGAGAACGGTGCAAAATTATCTAATAGACAACGGGTGCTTCTCTCGTTGCAAAAGAATCTCATTCATATTTAAACAGTTTACATCCTATTCCATGTTTTTCAATGCATTATAACGTTTCTACTCGAAAAACAAAAAACCCAGTAGTCCCTACAAAACCTTAAATGCAATCTATTCATATATGTATAACAAATAGGTACCTACTGTTTCAAAGTCAAGCAATACGGAAAAAAAAATCGCGCAGGCAACTAAAAAGCGCGGCGCGTTTATTAAATCATAAAATAGGACCGGAACGCCATAATTCGATCGCACAGAAATGCCGATGTCCTTTGTCCGAAATATTCCGCCCTTATAAGGTCGTCTATGTACCCAATTGGATGTATTAGAGTAGCACTTCCGGGCCGCTATTACAACTAAATTACTGGAGGCGTTTATGATATAGAGCAATCATGTGACTTTGAATATGTCATCAGGTTTGTAGATATTACTTCGTTATGTGTTTTTCGCTTATCTTAAGAATTGAATTTATTTTTAGTAATGCCTTAAGCCTAGAATATCAGTCTACAATTCTACATAAACTTAAATTAACAGTAAACTTCTCATTGCATTGTAATGACGTCTCACATCCTAAAAATTAAAAAAAAAAACCGTTAAGTGTTGACACACATTGAATATCATTTTCTAAAATAATATTTCAAGTAGTCACTACAAAAAAAAAGTAACAAATAATACGCTTTCCCGACGACGCGACGCGACGGAGAGCGCGCACAAACGTAATTACACGAGCAGTCTGCCCTTTCATTTGTAAGGTGGCCGTAATCAGACTAGGCGTATATTATGATCGTATAAATAGGCGGTCATAGAGCTGGCACAGCGACGCTCAAGCATCACGCCCGAGTCGTCGGCTGAACATGAAAGCTGTACGCGAAATAAATAACCCCGTTATACCCCGTTACTATATACACGAGGACGGAAATTCTAAAAGGGCACTTGTTCAGGGTTGCTTGGTCGCGAGATGTTTTTTTTTTTAAAGTTGAGAATATTTTTCAGCGTTGAAACTCAACTCAAGATTATCCATGACCGATTTTCTATGGCGTCTGCTTGGCGCAGGTCGTTTAATCTACTTTACGTTAGCGGTTAGGCAATTTAGATGTTGATTACTGTATGTGATTAATGAGTTTTGATATAAAAATATATTTTTTATGGTATTGAATTGGGTTCCTAGTATTATTATTTTTTTCTATTTTTTAAAGACTTTATATTGTAACATGCCTACTATCTTGCAAATTATCAAAACGTATCCGCATACTCCCGGATACTATAGGCTAATTTAGACATGTGATAACTGTAGACAGTAAAACTAAAAAATGTGTTTACGTTAAATAAACGATAATTTCCATTTAATTATATTTTTTATTGATTCTGAAATCTGATATCGAATTAAAATATTTGTTTAAGCTTACTAACGAAATCATTTAAATTTAAGTAGAAAACAAATAAAATATAATGTCAACTCCAAAAATTATAACTAAAACTTCATAGTGTAATATAGCAAAGTTTCCAAATTTGCAGGAGAGGCATCATCACAGAAGAGTATATATAAAGAGTATACAAGTAAAGTTCACAAGAAATCTACGATAGATATATATTATTCCGCCATTACTCACTACACATGTTGAACAACGCAAATTGTTATCCAACTTGCCCTCAACTGCGAATATGAAGTACGTCTGAGTGTCTTAAGTTCTAACCCTGAAACTTTCCACTTCGTAACTATCGTAAATAGACCTTGGTATATGAAAATTCAGGTCTCTATTTTTACAGCCTCTCGCTGTATACCACGCATAGCTAGGAAGGCAGAGGGAACCTAGTGGCAAGGCACTACACACACATCCTGGATGGGTTCCGTCGATCGCGTTACATATTGATTGGTGGCACTCAATGCCGTCCTTTTTCGTACATATATACATAGATAGCTAAGCAGACAGAAACTAGCGTCAAGTCACTCCATTCTCCACTTTCCGCTCGACTTCAAGGCATTGTGTTTTGAGCGGCGAAGTCCAACGCCTCTATTCGTCTGGCCAAAGCAAAGATATAAAAAAACATATTTTCACCACTCTTTTAATATATTAAATGCATCACTTTATTGCGTCCTTTTTAGGTATATTGCATACGGACTATCGATTTGCATGATTTATTTATAGCAGACAAACAACATAACATGTTACAAATACTAATATTTACTTCTATGATAAAAGTTTACTTTACTCAAAAACATTTGTTTTCCACTGTCGTCTTCCTTATATCTAAAGGCTTAAAAGCTCCATATACACAAGTTAAATTCTATGAACATAAAGTACTTTAGAGCTTTCCGAGCTCCCCATTGTTCAGGACGCCTAACTTTCACACTGCAACTTTGGCTATAAGCTTCGTGAATCGATATTGAAATTGAATGAAAGATTCATTAAAAAGTGATTTTGCATTTCACATCAATCATTATAAAATAAAGATATAATATTATTTCATTCATTCATTTATTTATCGAATATTTATATAGCACACAATCGAACAGTCCACTGTTATAGCCTTTGGGACGTGAGTTCAAATCTAAGTTCTATTGTAGTCGTTACTTATGACGATATCTATTTTTAGGGTTTTATATCTTAAAAGGAAAAAAAACAAAACTTTGTTGCCCGTCTTTCAAGACCATTCATTTATCACTAAATCGCATGGGGGTATCAAACTTAAATTCATATCAAAAGTTCAAGTCTATCGTAGATCTCTGAAGCACAGAAAAAGTCCAGGTAAGTCAACGCAATCAAAACATAAGATAATTTTATGCATCGTCTTTGCTGCATTTTGTATGAAATTCACCACGGACTTATAGGATATTTCCCGGACCCATAAATAAACCAAAAAAATATATATATAGGTAGGTAAATATATTTCATAGAAAAGTTAATAACTTATATTTGTAGTTCATTTCATACAAAATGAGTGCATATTATTTAAGTTTGTCAACTTTCATAAGTTAGACGTCTCTTTGATCTACAATCTTGAATTGGATACGAAAGTCTCGGTATGCTGCCCTTTTTTTTATTTCTCTTCTACCCTACCACGTACACTATTACAAACGATGCGTTCATAATACCATACCCTTCTTTAAATCAAATACGATTTATAAATAGAGAAATACTATAACATTAGATTTTAACACATTATCTATACTTATAATAAATCTGTAGAAAAGTCGTTTCTGTACATTGAAAATATTTAAAAAAAAATTAGCCAGGGTGTTAAAGGACAATTAACAGAATCCATTTCCAACATTTTTGGAATTTTTGTCT
>DWQW01008345.1:0-14046 GCA_018249695.1 Heliconius erato demophoon
TATATATATATATATATATATATATATATATATATATATATATATATATATATATATATATATATATATATATATATATATATATATATATATATATATATATATATATATATATATATATATTAGTTAAATGTAATCTCAAATGGTTTTTTTTATAAATTTCAGGACATAAGATATGGGGAGAAGTTTAGTCGAGATTTTGTGGATGTTAAAGAAGAGAAAGAAAGCGATGAAGGTATAATGAATTTGCACAATAACGAGGCTGGCCGTAGGGTGAGTATGCTTAGTACAGACTAAGTTAATGGTATTATTATTTTATCGATTAATTTAGTATTAATCGATAAAATAATAATACCAATATCAGCGTATAATTTAAGTTTAACTTTGTTCCTAGAATACTCTCATTTTCTAATTTAAAATTAAATTATTTATTTATTTATAAAAAAAAATCAAAATCAGCTTCACGCTGTATCCCGCACACAGCGTGGTAGGCAGAGGGAAACTAGTGTTAAGACACTCCGTTCCACACGTCTCGACACCAGAGCGAAGAAATGGAAATATAAATTTAAGTAAATATTTCATCTCCTCGAGTGAGGATCGAACCCACAACCAGTCGGTTTTACAGTCAACTTCGTGCCGCTGCTCCACGACTCACCTCGATTTTATTTTATTTATTATACTTATAAATATATTACATTTTTTTTGTTATTTGGTAAAATATGATAAACCAGGAGATTTCAGTTCGGTTATTTCATTATATTGCTTGTATTACAGTCAGTCACATGATGGTATATATTTTGGTTTTTTTGTTGTCTTTTCGCCATGGCCAGTGTTTCGGCTAAGATGCATGAGAAGTAACAAAAAATATTTTTTATTCCACTGGCAGTTGGTATTTCACCTTTACAATGTATGACCGAGAACTAATAATGATTATAGTTTTTGTTATATCGCCATTGGATCAGTGACGTGAATGTATGCGGTAAATGCGAGTAGTTAAAAACAGAATAGCGTTCATCTTAACAATTGATTTTAGGAAATCTATATATATATATATAACACAACAATATGATCACAATGCTGAGACTTGCTTGCTTTTTAAGGTTCCGTACCTCATAAGGTGAAACGAAACCCCTCCATTGAAATACAGAAAGAAATCAAGCTTTTAAATGATCGCAATCAATTGATATGAGCATTTATTAATCGATTTGTTGCATTTCGTATGAAATTCGCCGCGTAGTTAAAAGTTATAAGGTACTTCCCATGAACTTACAGTTATGAAATTTGGCACGAAGTGATAACTTAAAATATACTTAATGAAAAATAATCCAAAATGTAAAAATGTATAAATATTTTGTAAAAAATATTTATAAACTTAGTGTAGTGTATTCGTAGTTCATTAAAATAAAACGAGTGCATATGCCTGCAAAATTAAGTTTGCCAATTTTTATTCGAGGCGAGTCCTACTCGCACCTAACCAGTTTTTTTTTACATTTTTGAAAATGTTATTCTCATACGTTATTAGGTAAATATATAAGAATTATTTTTAAAAAAATAAAAAAGTAAAGACTCAAATATATCCCCATATATAAATAAAAGGATAAAAAAGTCGATTCTGTACATGAAAGATATAAAAAAAAATATGGGGATTAATATATCGATTATAAAAAATCCACTCAGTTGAATTCTTGTCTGTCTGTCTCTCTTTTTGTTTGTCTATTCGTTTGTTCGCGGATCACGCAAAAACTACCTTACGGAAATGGATAAAATTTTGCATAGCGACAATCTAGTGTCTGGAGGGACATCATTTATATAGTTTCTATCATAAAGTTTCCTTAAAAAAATATAAACTAAAAAAGATAAATTATTTAAAATACCGATAACTACTGGATGTAAGTGAAAGATTCAAAGTCTAAAGCAACTTACAGGGTAGTGTTCATCATGTAGACTAATGCAATTTTAATAGAAAAATTAAAAATCTGACACAAAGCACGATTACTCGCAAGTGAAGCTGAATAATATAATTTTTAGTAAAATTGTTAATGAAGTCGAATAAATCACTTAAATTTCCTATTTTACTTATAAAAAATATTTTATGGGACCACGTTGGTGACTGGAAAAAAAATATGAATATATTTGTCGGGATTAGGTCGAATGGCGATGACACTAAAAAGTAAATTCATTTGGAAAGTAAATTCTGTATGTGAGTAGATAGTTGATAGAACTCGATATTATGTTTAAATGACGTGTTGATGTATCATACATTGAAGACCAATGTTTCCACCAATTCAATAAAACAGTTATTTGAAACAAATTATTTTAATTTTTTTAGAGTAATTTAAGACATAGTTTATATTGATATTACGTTCTTTTTTATGAACTCATTCAGGAAAATATCCCTGAATGTTAAAATAAATAAAAAAATCCTAATGTAAACGCTGTAAATGTTAAGAGAAGTTTGCCAAAATACAAGAGTAAACTGCATTTTTATATTTTAAGCTGTCTTTGAGATTTGTATACGCTCAGATACATAAACAAACCGAAAAAAGACAAAACATAAAAAAAATCATGTCGGGCGAACCAACAAATTAGGCACAAAATCCCGCTTTTGTAATTATTTTATTCGCTCTTGTTACACACTCTTTAATTCTACTTATAATGACAATAATTTTAATATCAATTCTAATAAAAATATTCCTCGACCATATTTTAGAATGTAATGAAATCGAGTTCAGTGTCATTTCAGCTTTTAAAGGAAAAGGAAAAGACGCAGCTCACTTAATATAATCGTTATACGGAAACAAAATCAAATGACGTCTTCTTAATTACAGTGACACCTATGAATATAAAAAGATATTTAGGAATAATGCTATATATAATATAAATATAAGTGAATTACGCCAACAATCATCTATAGTAATATAATAAAGTGGAAGAGTTTCTTTGTTTGCTTAAACGCTAAGATCTCTGGATCAAAAAGAAAATAAATCGGACCTACTGGTCCGATTTAGGTTTTATATGAAAACTGCATTCTTCAGAAGTGCTATAGGCTATATAACATTACGCTGTAAGTCTTAGTTAGTCTGTTATTAAGGACAATAACAATAATAAGGAACAGCTTTAAGCGCGTGCGCTGCAAAAACAGTTACGAGCGAAAGTTATTTCATCATCAAGGAAATTTTATGAAGATAATCTTCGGCTTTTATAGAATGTAGTTTAGACGTATACTTTTCGAGAAAATATAAAATTAAAATAATTCAACGCTCTGTTCAAGCTTAGGTTCGGCTAGCACGGGGGTCATCCCATCCCATTAAATGCGCTGCAACACATATTATATATTAAAACAAGAACGTAATTCCGTATGTTAAATTAAAAATACAGTAGTATAAGCGGGTCATTTTTACTTAAGGAAATGAAATATTTAATATTTTCCGTTTCCTCGCTCTGGCGACTTCCCATGTCATTTAACACGTACTGCCTCGAGAATTCGGCGGAAATGTCTTAAAGGGAATGGAGCGTCTTAATGCTACGTACCTAGGTTCTTTCTAGGCAGAAACCTAACCTAACCTAGCAGGGTGGTGGTGGTGGTGTGTTGCCGCGTAAAGCTAAAAAATGTAAATTTTACATAAATTCCAGGCGGTACGCGGTCGTATGCAGCGTGTATGCAAGTGCCACGGCATGTCGGGGTCTTGTTCAGTAAGAGTTTGTTGGCGGAGACTACCTCAGTTGAGGGTGGTGGGTGACGCTCTCACCACGAGATATGAGGGCGCTTCTCACGTTAAAGTAAGTTTACAATTTTTATTATAACTTTGTTTTGATAATGTGTATTTTGTAACCGGTATCCAATTTTTAAATTTGAAATGAATATACTTGAGCCTCTGTTTTTACCAAAAAATATGCATTTTTTTATTAACAACATAAATTATCTTAGGTGAACAAAGCACAAGATTTTATTTATATTCTTTTCTCGGTTTTTTTTTTCATTGAGTTCTACTACTCAATATAGTGTTTCAAATTTGAGCGAAAAGTGAGACTATTGTTACTAGCTACTAGAAGACTACTCAGACTACTTAGACTTTTAATTAAAAAACACCGACCAAGAATAATTTTTAACAAAAAAAAATCCCACTACTCCAATTTCAATCGGATCCCATAATCAGAACCTAACTACACTTTCAAATCAAACTACTCTTAAAGTGTATGTTTTCTAATAAAAATAATCATTGAAATCGGTTGGCGGGATATGAGATTGCGGGGTGGGATTGAGTAATAAATGAAATTTTAAAATTGATGTGATTTTCTCATGGATATCTTTGTCAAAAATTTACCCAATTAAAATGAAACCAAAAAAAAGGAATAATTAAAATCGGTTCACCCAGTCAAAAGTTCTAAAACGACATAAAAAAATACTGTCGAATTGATAAGCTCCTCCTTTTATAGAAATCAATTAAACAAAAATAAAATTTAAACAGAGTGTAAAACCAGTGAAAAATAAAGTAATTAACCAATTGAATATATAATTAAATTTTTCAGGTTGTGGAAAGGAAGCGAGGTAAAAACATAAGAAAGTTACGGCCAATACACATGGATATGAAGAAACCAAATAAAACGGACTTAGTTTATCTAGAGGACTCCCCGGACTATTGTGAGCCAAATGAAGAGTAAGTTTTTGTTGTACGTTATTATATTCCTTTTTTACGATTCCGTACTTTTTAAAGAAAAAAGATACCCTTATAAGATCACTCTGTTGTCCGTCTGTCTGTTTGTTTGTTAAGACTCAAAAAATTTTGTAATCTATACATTTGTGGTAAAATTTTAAAAAATAATAGCCTTTAATACCAAAAAAATACTATTCATATTTCTAAAAATACTACTCGTATTTCGACACTATAAAGGGAATCAATATTAATTATTAATTAATTTATTATTATTTATTATTACTTCCCGTTGACGTAGAATTATGAAATTTGGCAGCTAGCATCTACAGATATTACTAATTCAGGAAAAACCTGAAAATGATACATTTGCAGTTAAACTTAAAAAATAATAGTCTTAAAATGGGACCCAAATTTGGCATTAAAGCCATTAGTTCAAATGAGTTATCAGAAGGAAGCACTCTGGCTAAGCTATGTCGGAATTTCAGAAAAAGTTTGAGATCTCCAATTTTTGGACGGTGGGTGAGCCCGATTCTCGCTTGTCCGGTTTTCAATCTAAAAGTGTAGTATGACTCGTACTGTCCCGGCAGGCTGGGCGTGCTGGGCACGCGCGGGCGCACGTGCAACCGCACGTCGGCGGCGCTGGACGGCTGCCGCCTGCTGTGCTGCGGGCGCGGCTACCAGACGCGCGTGCGCGACCACGAGGAGAAGTGCCGCTGCCGCTTCGTGTGGTGCTGCCGCGTGCACTGCGACCTGTGCCGCTCCAAGCGCGACCACCACGTCTGCAACTAGCCGCGTTACACATACAGACTAACCTTACTTTTGTAACAGTTACACTTAACCGACGGTAAATTTACTTTGAATGATTATTACAGTACAATCTAATTTTATCCATACATGAGTGATACATATATATAATTTATCTAATTAAAAAAAATATTATTCCAGTAAATATTTGCGAACAAGTTTATATATATATATTTTTAAATTGACTTTAGTTTATTTCTAAATTACAATTATGCACTAAAATGTATGTTTTCCAAATAATGAATAATGACAAATTATAGAAATTAAATTTTAATCTTTACACACGATCATTTTAAAAGTATAAAATATGACTTTAAAACTACGTTTCTATAATTTAAATACAATTTATTTTCATGGAGTTCTTCATACTAAGTTACATATTAAGTTTAAGACTCAAAGACGTTTATTTAGATAATTCTTACACTTCTATCAATTTAAAGTCTGTTAAACGTTAATTAACGTTAACTTAACGTTGGTCTTATTATCTAACTTATCTTGGTGCAATTTATATTTCATATTTCTTACTTTAAGTTATTCATTCATATAATCGTCAAAGGACTGATATAATTACTTAATTTTAGTTACTTTCTTTTGTAAGCTTTAATTTTTTTACAGTATTACCAATTAATTTATTTTGTTTTATGTTTTATTGTATAAAGCTGTAAATACTTTTATTATAGATTTTTTTATTTAATTTTTTTAATATAAGTTTAATATAACTTGGTCGCCTAGACACAAGATTCAAGAAGAATTAATGTCATCTTTAATTAACTTAAATTAATTTAATGACTTTTAATTAATTATCGATTTATGGGTTCGATTCCTATTCAGGGTAATTTATTATTTTTATATTCTCGCTCGGATAGGCAAAGCGCGACGTTGGGTTTCATCTCTCACCACTCTAGCAACCTATATACAGCGTGAAGCTAATAAAACAAAACGATTAATTTAATTTATTTATGTAATTGTATAATTTTAGCGTTTTTAATTTGTGGTTTATTGATATTTTACCATTTTGTCAATTGTAAATAGATTTAATTATGCACTTAAATGTACTTATTAGTGTTAAGTTATTTTTACTTTCTACCTCAACTGTGAAATCTTAATCATTTTGAAGATGTGTTTTTAAAAAAATGTACTCGACTATAAAAGTGAAATTATTGATATAAATTATTTTGCTTATGTTAATTTCACAAATTGAAATTAATCTGTAAATGCGATGGTTATGGGTTTGATAATACCTAAAAATAATAAATTATTTTTATTTCCCTGTTTTGGTACAACAAATAACAGTGGTGAGTTCCGCCACATACACCAAATGTCTTGACACTCTCTACTCTGTCTATATGCGATATGAGATGTGAAGCTGAAAAAAAATTGACGATTACTAAGTGATAATCGAAACCATAACTATCGATTACGTACAGTTTTTGTTTTACTGCAAAATAATTTTATAACAGAGTTATCTATAAATCGCGGCGTTGAGTTCTGCCACTCAACACGCAATGCCTCCAGAATTCGGCAGAAAGTGGGGAACGGAGTGTCTTAACACTAGGTTCCCTCTGCCTACCCTGCTGTGTGCGGGATACAGCGTGAAGCTAATTTAATTTAATTTTTTATCTATAAAATGAATAGATGCTTTTTAAGACTTCATTGACTTATCTGTAGAACTATAAAAAAAATATTATCGAAAATCAAAACAAATTATGTGATAAGAATTTTATTTTTTTTAAGATTCAATAACGATTACAAAATAAATACACCTATATCGATATTCTTATCGATTGTTATCTATTAATAAAACAGGAAATCGTCGATTTATCGAAGCGATTATTATCTATTAATAAAACGAGTTCCATCACTACGGAGTGTCTTAACACTAGGTTACACCTATTTCACCTGCTATATGCCGCATACAGAGTGAAGCAAAAACAAACATTAAATCGAATTGAGTCGAGTAAAAAAAGCGAAACCGATACAACTTCAAAAATCTCAAAATTTATATGTAAATACGTTATAAGTTAGTAATTTATTACACTAGATTGTGATAGCTTTATAATTATTATACAATACTAAAATTTCAATTTCGTAGTAATTGGATAATTACCCGTTTATTAATTATCAATATTTAGATGTAGAATTATTCATGTAAATAGTTCATAGCACGTAACTTTGTTTTGTATTTGTATTTATATATGTCTCTATAGATATAAGAGGCTTTAGTGATTTTTTTATTGTTGTATTTTATATTATGTCCGATATTGAGTATTTAAATCAATTATTTCCTTGTTGTGTTACAATTCTTATTTAAATTGAATGGCGAATGACGGATTAAAATTAATTTAATGTAAAAAGTACTATCTTTTCAAATATTTTTTTATAAAGATATTCTATAATATCTTTCACTATATCCCGATTATTAGTTATCTTGTATGTCTATTTATTCTGTCCCTTTCTATTTGTTCTAATAAAAGTGGGATGACATCATTATTATTTACCTGTAAACTAATAAGAATTATTTATTATATATATATATATATATATATTTTTTTTAGAACTCGATTGCTCTCTTTACATCTCGTCTCATAAATTAAAATAAACATAAAATTTTGATTAAAATATAATTATGTTGCTATCTCATTCTATCTATAAAGTATGAGGGATATAGCAATATAAATATGAATAAAAACATTATTAAAAAAGGTAAAATTTTGTAATTTTATCAATAGCAATTATAGTTTATGTTAACGATTCCTTTTGTACTTAATAATACTAAGAAAGTTACTTTAGGTATGTAAATGTAATGTACGAATTTAGGTCCAATATAAAACGATGTAGGTTTAATGTCTAACCATTCAGACAATTCATACCAAATGTTAAAGTTGATTAAGAAATATTGTGTATAGTCAGCAACGTTTGCAAGAATTTTTAAAGGAAAAGGGAATTGACTGATTAATTTTCGCTGCTGACTGTACATTAATAGAAACAAGACCTCTAGCGTAATTTCTTTTCGATATGAAATAATCACTATTTGATGTACTGCATTAAATAAATGTATCATAAAGTCGAAAGTTATGTTTTATTTAACTAAATACACCCACTTATCTTATTATTATTAGTGATTAAGATAAGATAAGATATATATATTTTTTATTTTAATCAAAATGCACAATGTTACTACTTGGTTGCTTCGGTGATAAGAAATTGAATGACATACTGACTCTACGGTAATCGTGTCTGCATAGTATTGTGAGTTGTGACTCGGCCCTGTCCTTGGAATATTTGTACTGTACACACACACGCGTTAGGTTGCTGGTAGCTGCTCGATTACAGTATTTTTATTACAAATAATTCTCACAAGTTTTTACGATAGAAAAATAGTGCTGCGAGACTATTTAT
This sequence comes from Heliconius erato demophoon, assembly GCA_018249695.1. NCBI lineage: Eukaryota > Metazoa > Arthropoda > Insecta > Lepidoptera > Nymphalidae > Heliconius > Heliconius erato. The sequence continues at coordinate 8,859 of DWQW01008345.1, forward strand.
GTTTTGATGGCATCTCATTCTATTCTAGACAGTCCTACTTTTTCCATACTTTCTTCTTCTAAAATGCCATCGACAGATTTTCTTTTTTTTATTATTACATTATAATATACTTACAGAAATACTGATTCATCCTTTCCAAATATAACCTTGTAATCCTGTATATTTTCCCTATATCCCCTATACATTTTAAGTTATTTATGCTGTTTGTTTATCTAGAAAAATACAATATTATTTTAGTTTTTTTTGTTTATTTATACTTTTAACAGTAATAATTGTATTCTAAATTTGACGCTAGGCACTAACTTCTAATAGATCTCTATTAGAAGATAGTATCTTATAGTTTTGATCATCGGTCAGTCAATGAGTAACAAAATTATGAAATTTGAAATATACCGTGTTTATAAAATGCCTGCTTGGTAATTGAAAACTCAAACTTTTAGTTTCATCCACAGCATAGTTGTTGGGGGTCGAAAATGGCCTGAACTGGTTCGAGAAAAGGACTTATGCTCGACATGGCGGGGCCACTGCCGTGCTTCCAAATTATATGTTTTTGGGAACTCGACGTTTCGAATACTTTGCATTAGTCCGTGGTCGAGCCCTGGCCACAATAACGAAAACGTCCGGTTTCTAAAAATCTGTAATACGCGATTAATCCAGTTATATAGTTACATTTAAACTATTTGCTAGATAATTATTCTTAGTGACGGAAAAGTGTTCTATTTCTTTATATTTTTAATTAAATTTTTTGCTTTGCTTGCGTTTTTAACGCATTTTTTTATTGAGCATAATCCTAAATCTCTTTTGATCTAGACAATTGAGATGTTGCTATAAGATGCCCGTATTGAGCAAAAATAATTGTATTTAGAAGATACTAAATAAATACTACAAAAGTTTGATATTCATTTATACATACCGTAACCGTAGTACCTCTTCCTTTTCTATTCGACACTTGACAGCTCAGTGGCGGCCCTGAAGTTTTATTTTTTGAACTTTTTCGCATTGTTCAGTGGCCACGACTCGTCAACCGTACTGTACCTTCGAAAAACATACCACTACCATATCATTAGTAACCTAAATAACGTCAAATTCTTTGAATCGGCTGTAATTAATTCAAATTCCTTTTTCCTAAAGGACTAATAATTTTACAACCTTAACGTCGAACGAGTATCAGCATGAAAGACGTCACTGACATTGGTAGATCAAAATATGTTTTGTCTCAAGTAATTACAATGCAAAGTAATTCTACAAATTAATATTATCTAAAATAGAAACTGAGGCCGGTCATGGCGCAGCGGCACGAGGTGTGACTGCAAAACCTACCTGCTGCTATGCCTACTACATAACCGACCGGTTGTTCGATCCCCACTCGAGGAGATGAAATATTTACTTAAATTTATATTTCCATTTCTGGTATCGAGGTTAAGCGCGGCGTTGAGTTCTGCCATTCAACACGCAATGCCTCCAGAATTCGGCAGAAAGTGGGGAACGGAGTGTCTTAACACTGGGTTCCCTCTGCCTACCCTGCTGTGTGCGGGTACAGCGTGAAGCTAATAAAAAAAATAAAAAAAAAAAGAAACTCTGCAATTTTTACCTTGAGTCACAGGAATAATTTTACCAAATTTGAAATATGTAAAATAAAAAAATATATATTTATATAAGAATTATTTAATTTTAATTAATATATGTCTTCATGACTTGTAGAACATATATTACGCTTAATTTTGTAATACTCCAAACGGATTGTTCACCCAGGGGTAGACTCGTGGACATCTGTTGCAAATTTGCATATAGAACAGCTCCTGTTGAAATAATAAATATTAAGTTGTATGATTCTTTGATAATATCATAAATTTTTAAGTGTTCATGTTATAAAATAGAGAAAACGCATAATTAATCAGAAGATTAAAAGCAAAGAGTTCCCAAACCAGTCCGAGAGGCATTCAGAATTAATAACAATATTCGAATGAAATCAAAATTCTTGACTAATGTTAGCGAAATTGAATATTCCTGAATTTCTTAATCGTATCCAATGTGTACATGTATAATATGGAGCACCATTATAGGTTCAAGATGAGCTCTTTGGGAGGTTTCAAGCCTTTGGGGAAATCTGTTGTGTGATGTAGAACGATGGCGCACAAGAGGACAGATGTCCTGTTATATACTTTGTAGTTAGTAGTAGTGGTAATTGATCTCACAACTTTGTAGTGTTGAGACACAACAAGTTATGCTACCCAACTCGAATTCTTGCGATAAGTGTAGGACGGAATATTTTTACAATAAGTTATTTAAATTATTTTACTATAAAGGAAAGAATCAAAATCATAAATGTGTTAGTTAAAGTATACTACTTACAGATGTATGCTGCGCCTCCAGTCCATTACAAGGTGTTGCACGACATACCGACTGACTCCTGCTCGGGCATTGCTTTCTAGAGTATTCATTTATTGGGATAGGATTTTTCACCCATTCAACAGCTTCATCGGCACTCACCTAAAATTATTTATAATTTAAATTGCTGAAGTTAAATATCCTTTTTTATTGTAAGAAAATATTATTTTGAAATATTATACACTTATTTATTAGATATTAGCAATATTTATTATATTAGTAATTAAAATATTACCATAAAAACATCATGTAAGTTGTTGAGCATGTCCAAGAAACGAAGCGCAGCACGATATATAGCAACATTTCTACTAAAGAAACCTTGGCCTATATGGAAACCGAATGGAGCGCGGTTACCCAAATAATGCCTTTCAAAGTTTGATACAAAGAAGTTGAACCATGCGTTTTCGTCGTCATCAGGTGGGCTAAAAAAATATTTATGTGTCATTACATATGGTAATACTGAATAATATAATTGCTTAATTGTTTACTTACCTATAAAAGCAGGAGTTAATAACTGTACATGGGATGCCTAGTAAATCAGACCACGCAATCATAGGTATAACCCATGGTCCAGGGAGAGAAGCGGTAGGACAGTAAGGAGTGACACAATCCTGGATAGACATATAGTCTAAAGTGTAAGGCCAAAGACCAGGGTTTTGGAATGTAACAGTTGGCCAGCTCATATCGTATTTAAAGTTTGCTTTTATCATCATCTCGAACGATGCATTTCCAGACAATTGGAGCAGAGGAGCCCTTATGCCTGAAATATTTATATATTTTTTATTATGTTATATAACAAAAAGTAGCTACGTTGCAAGTGTGTAATCAGTACAGTTAACTGTGCCTGTATAATGTTTAAATAGTAAAATATAAATTAATTTTTTTTTAGGGAAAAATATTTCTTTCCGTAGTAAAGGTATTTTGAAAGTAAGAAAAGCGCAAAAGCAAATGCATAGTGTGCGGAGTTCCATCCCAATATTCCGTGTATAGTAATAATTGGTCACCGAATTGGATTAGATAGAGATCTAACAGCATAATCTTGAATATAAATAGTGGTTAAAGGCAAACCTTGTATTGCGCTGGCCGGGATGTTCGCGAAGTGAGCTATTTGGTCCCTTTGATCGTTGAATTCACTCATCAAAACTTCTTCAGATGCATATCGCCAATACTCTTGATTGCTTTGGTGAGAAATCGAGTTTAGTCCGATTTCGAAGCCTCTATTGTAGAGCTCATTGACTAGAGTGTAGTCAGAGTATTCGTGGGATACGAAGAAAGTAGCTCGGACTGGGCATGAGTTTTTGTTTGTACGTTGGTAGAGAAGGTCACGATAGATTCCTATGTTGTCTTGTGATACTGCATTGTCGAATGTTATGAGGACGAACTAAAAAATATAATTAAAATGCTTAGAATTGAGAATACTTTTACTTAAAAGTTACTCAAAAAGAAATAAAAAGAAAATGGATGATTAAATTTATAAAATGTAAAGAATCTACTTTTGAAGTTACTATTTTTTATATTTGGATATAATATAAATATTTTTTGTCTGTTTTTAATCAGTCAGCTTGGCTAGTTGTATAAGACACACGATTCTAAAAATAATATATTTTAAGAACCATTTTAAATATGGATTTTTAATTCGTCATATTATATTATGGAATTTTAATATGACGAATTACATTATTATATAAACCTTGTGAAATTGTATATTGGATTCATTTGTTATCTTTGAGATAGTGTAACAAGGTCGACTTTGCATAAAGAAAATATGTTACAATTTGAATAGGAAATGGTAGTATTGGAACTTACTTGTGGAGTATCTCTGGGGTCCAGGTTACCAGGGATGTTGGTGGAAGAACATCTACAGTTAGGGAGCTGGCATGCCGATTCCTGACATGGCTCAGCTGATGGTAGCTGGCCCTGTACACTTGCAAAGATGAAAATAACCACCGCACACAATACAGTAACCGACCTCATGTTGACAGAGTACACAGTACACAAAATAACACATTAATTAGATAAACTCACATTTATATTTATTTCATTATCTGCTAAAACACATATATATCAGTGAAATTTTTGATATATCCTTAAGATAATTGCTAAAAGTAATGTAATTATAAAATCGTTTTGTTTTCTAGATTTCCGAGTATTTAAAAGAATTATCAAATCATTCTGTGATACTAAGAAAAGGTCTTATTTATTAAGCTCTTACTGATTAAAAGTATTAAAAATTAAATTAGCTTCACGCTGTATCCCGCACACAGCACGGTAGGCAGAGGGAACCTAGTGTTAAGACACTCCGTTCCCCACTTTCTGCCGAATTCTGGAGGCATTGCGTGTTGAGTTGCAGAACTCAACGCCGCGCTTAACCTCGATACCAGAGCGAAGAAATGGAAATATAAATTTACGTAAATATTTCATCTCCTCGAGTGGGGATCGAACCCACAACCAGTCGGTTTTGCAGTCACACCTCGTGCCGCTGCGCCACGACCGGCCTCATTAAAAGTATTAAAAGTATTAAATTAACCATAATTAAAATGTGTACTAACTGTGGTTATTTATGGACTTGTACTTTTTTCGCTATGACGGCTTCAACTAACAACATATATATATATACACACACACACACACACACACACACACACACACACACACACACACACACACACACACACATATACATATACATATACATATACATATACATATACATATACATATACATATACATATACATATACATATACATATACATATACATATACATATACATATACATATACATATACATATACATATA
>DWQW01008346.1:0-14046 GCA_018249695.1 Heliconius erato demophoon
ATTAATAACCTATCTCCAACGTCAATCTTAGATTGTTTCATACATCTATCCAATCTCTAGATTGGATAGATATATGAAACAATCTAAGATTGACGTTGGAGATAGGTTATTAATATTGGGCGTTAAAAATCGTATTGCGACATTGGAGATAGGTTATTAATACTGGGCGTTAAAAATCGTATTGCGACATTGGAGATAGGTTATTAATACTGGGCGTAAGATCATCATTGTCGTATCTAGAGATATCAGGTAAAGGTTTTTTTTTTTATTTTTAGGCTTACAAAATTTTGCAGTGGGCACCAGACTATTCCGGAGTGGAGATGGACTACCCCCACTCCCAATTCCTACGTCATTGGCCATAATATGTTAAATTATAAATATATAATCTTTTGCGTAGACGCCTTGAACAATTAAAAAAAACATTTTAAAATTATTATTAAAAAAATGTTTAGTAAGTTTAGAGAAAATCTCTTATTTTGATTAATTCTCGCTAAACTTTACTATTGTAGTTATGTTTAATATAGTAAACAAGTATAATGTATAGTTTAACATTTAAACAAATGAGATAAATTAAAACAAATTCATTTTATTAATATAATTATTAAGTTATTTTTTTTCTTTTTCTTATATCTAATCTTTCGAAATATACCTAAGCATAAATATGAAAAATGTAGGTAGTAGGTATCTACATTAAAATCGATAATTACTTAGATTACAGAATTAAAGAATTCATATTATAGCTAACTTCTTTATTGAGAAACTTAATATATATGAATATAATATTTATAAATTAATTATACATCTAATGCATATGGATCTTGTTATTTTTTGTACCTATAACAATATAAAAATTAAAAATATAGTAGTCCGTTTCAGATTTTTTTTAATTTCACGCTGTATACCATATATAGCAGGATAGATAGAGAGAGCTCCATATTTCTAAACTTGACTGTTGAGTGGCGGAACTCAAGGCTACACTTTGTGTTTCATTTTCATTTCAAATCATCAAAATCGTAAGTTTAATATAAAACAACTTCACGCTGAATTCCGAACACAGAAGGGTAGGTAGAGAGAACCTAGTTTTAAGACACTGGCGAATTCTGAAGTCATTGCGTGTTGAGTGGCAGAACTCAACGCCGCGGTTTGCCTCGACACCAGAGCGAAGAAATGGAAATAAAGTAAAAACAAGTAAATATAAACAAGTATTTATTAATATTTCATTTCCTCGAGTGGCAATCGAACCCACGACCTATCGCGCTTACAGTGGCACGCTTGTGCCCCTGCGCCAGGACTGGCCTCAGGAGTTTTTGTACATTACCTTCTAAAATATCGAATAATCTACATCTTCCTCAATGGTGGTGATTCCGATACATTGGGCGTGAGGGAAAGCCGTCTGATGTTTGGCTTATCGTATTCCTCCATGGACATCGCGCGGGACATCCTCCGTTCGACTCCTGGCGGAGGGAGGGAGGTCAGTTGGCTTTGTCCTTGACAGAACAGGAGGAGAGAATGTGCTACTTTAGCTGGCTATAAAAAAAATAATTAATTATAAAAAAATATAGTCAATTCATGTTTCCATCAACAAAGAAAAAAATATTATGATATTAAGACCGTCGTGGCACAAGAACACAACGTGGGACTGTAAACACGACGATTGTGGGTTAATTCCCTGTTGGAGACTCGAAATATTTAATATTTTTATTACCTATTTTATTCCTCCGTTCATTATCTCACTCTGGTAACAGGACAAAGCGCGGCATTAAGTTTCGCCACTTAACACGCAATGTTTTAAGAAATCGGCGGAAAATGGAGAACTAGTTTCCCAAGTTTCCTCTGCCTACCCTGGCATATGCGAGAATATTGAATAAACTAAAAAAATATATGAAAAATGAATGAACGATTATTTTGTAAATATTTTATTTTAAAATGTCGTTCAATGTAAGAAGTTGAAAACAATTCACTTCGCCCATGTGTCGTTGTATGGACAACAATTTTCCTTCAGTCTTTGTCACCAGATTGTTATTCTACATATCTCAATAAATGGCCCGATATTAGTGAAAAAATAAAAAAAAGTAATTTGCAAAAAATACACTTTATTATTATTTAAAAAATATAATTTAAAATATAAAATAATATTTTAGTAGATTTGAATAAAAAAAACATGTTTCAAGTATATGTCTTTTTCTAACATGGTCCTTTATACTTAATATTAAAAATATTCAGACTCCTGAATATATTTATAACAAATCACTTTGGTAAATACTATTTGGTAACACACAACTTTTAAGTATTTACACACTGATCGTGTTCATCGTCACTCAAGGCAACCATCTTAACAGATTCATCCCAAAGTCTTTGGGCTAAACCTTCATCGTATGCCATTTGCTTGGCTCGAGCTAATTTACAATTTTTAAATAACTCACCACTTATACAGCCTGCTTTTTTATCTAAACTAACGTGGATAGCAGTTTGAGCACCTTCCCATGGTGTTTTAAATAACACTGCGAACAAAAAAGCTAAAATGGCACCATTATATTTCCCCGTACAATTAAAAATACTTGTACCCACTGCTCCAGGATCTACGCAGTTAACGACAATATTTGACCCCTTAAGCCTTCTCGCCAATTCACGTGTAAACAAAATTAGGCATAATTTGCTATTCGCATACAATTGGATTGGATACCAAGAATTTAAACTGTTCATCTTCTCAAAGTTGACACTCCCTATATGATGAAGTACAGACGATGTATTCACGATTCTTGAGGCTTCTAAATCTGTTCCAGTTTTATGTAACAAAGGCAGCAAGAGCAAAGTTAAAAGAAAGTGTCCAAAATAATTAACTTGCATCGCAAAATTCAAGCCATCTTTCGTTAGGAATTCACCAACAGTGCCTACTCCTGCGTTGTTGATCAAAATATCTAATCTTGCTTCAGTTTTTAGTACATCTGTTGCAAATCTTCGTATAGATGAATTACACGATAAATCCAAAAGTTTGAAAATGACAGCTTCATTACAAGTTTTTTGGATAATAATTCTTTTTCCATTCATGCCTTCATCTATGAAGGGGCAAGCGATGATAACCCGAGCTCCTCTATCAGCGAAATCCATGGCTATCCTCAATCCCATACCTGAAGTTCCACCAGTCACTATAGCAGTTTTACCATCGAGCCTCATTTTGGATTTGCAAATAATATTCGTATTTTTCTGGTAAAGACCAACAATCAACACTGACATGACTATAAAAATAATTATATATAGAAATATCATTTTGATACCTTAACTTAATAAAGTTTTGGTAATTTTAACTAAATTTTTGTTGTCTTTTTTTTGTGAATGAACTAAGTTATTTAATCGCACATGTGGGTCACACTACGTTTGCTATGCTACTGGACGTATCTACTTTTACTTTCGTTGTAATACCGGACACGTACCAATTAGTTAGGAAACGACTCAAGCGCATAGCATCATAATAACAGACAGTAAGACACGTTTTTCCTAAATTTCTGCATTAACTGTTTTGGAAAAAGATCTATATTAAATAAATATTCTGTTTTTCTGTTCATATTAAACTATGCATAAGTGTACCTAAATAATATACGAGTATAGTAAGTTTGAGTCGGGTTATACATAATAAACAAACTGTTACTATGAAATAAATTATGTTCTTATAAACATATGTATATTTCTATTCTAGTATGTAAAAAGAAAAGTCAATCAATCCATTTTTTAAACGAATATAAGGTTATTTTATATTTAACTACATAAATAAGTCTATTTACTCATTCCTTGTAATTAAATATAAACCTACAACAATCATAATTAATTTGTAATTTATTAACTGCGCCATACGCTGTCAGCAACAAAAATCTATACATCTACTAACTACTAATATTTAAACTTATCGCTGTCTGTACATGGAAGATATATATGTAAGAAAATCGATTATTTTGGGATTAATAGAACGCAAAACAATCTTTTGTAAATTTTATATTCCGTGCATTTGTGTACTCTTAGAAACGGCTTAACCGATTTATATGCAATTTTCCCTATTGTATTATAGCAAACTTTCTTTAACATTTAGTGTTTGTTTTATATAAACGGTAACTAAAACAGTTATAGGAAAATATTTTGTTCAAAAAAATTGCTACAAAAAAATTATTAAATTTGCTCAAATTTGAGTTTTCAACGAAAATTATATTCTCTAACAAAATCTCTTTTATTATGATAACTACTCTAAAAAAGCCTATTATAAATAAATAAAAGAGATTTTGCGATTATTAGTAATAGGCTTTTAGACAGTAGTTAAAAATGTCCTTTTTTCTCACTTAAAGTCTAGATAAAGACAAAACCGTGAGGGGATCGCTAGTTTCAAATAAAATAACAAAAAACATATTTACGAACGATAACATACCATTAACTTAACGATTGTACTATAACTAATAATACATTGACGTAGCTAATAAAATCATTAAGGAAAATCGTAAATCATTGTTTGTAATTCAGTTCTATCATCGAAGACCTTGAAAGAAAAACATATGGAGGTATTTAATTTTAGTAACAATATTGTTTTATTGAACGTTTATTTTTTTAATTAAATCCAATTTAAGTAAATCAGCAAGTTGCAAGTAAAACAACTTTGACATCCCTACTGTATTATTTTATAAAATTTTGAAATTAGGGATGCATATTCAAATTTTGCAACATATCACCGGATTGCCTGGAGCACTGATTAACCACAAATGTATTTTATCTATACTCTTATATTAATCTATATTAATATTGTAAAGCTCAAAAATTTGTTTAGTTAAGCGCATTAATCTCAATAACTACTGGTTTTTAATCAAAAAATATTTTTGTAGTTGGCTATAAGCCATATCAATCATGTTTATTAACGCCCAATATTAATAACCTATCTCCAACGTCAATCTTAGATTGTTTCATATATCTATCCAATCTAGAGATTGGAAAGATGTATGAAACAATCTGAGATTGACGTTGGAGATAGGTTATTAATTCTGGGCGTAAGTCGATGTAACTCACTGTACTGCAGTTAGAACGTGTCACGCGCAGGACTATCCGGAAGTGGGTCAGGATCCCCTCCCCGCCTATTACTACGCCCATGATTACATGTAAATACTAGTTAACTTTAAAAGTATATACTCACAGCTTCAGCCAACACATCGCCTACTTTATCCACTTTCAATATAGTCACTTTATCTTTATCTAACTCTTTATACATCTTTTCCACCACAGTCGAGTAAGGACTGAGCATTCCCGTTATTAGGAGGATATCTGGTTGACAACCTCGAAGGATAAGATCTTTGCGGCTGGAAAAAAATATATATTGTCTTTTTAACATTTTTAAGGTGTTAATTCACAGTAAGAAAAAATATTTGAAGACGTACAACAATTTTGACGTAGAGGGAATCGAACCCACGCCTTTGACCTTCCAAGTGCTCTGACCACTAAGCTCTCTGCTTTAACAAGCTACGTGGTAATTCAAATACGAGCTCTTACAATTTATTTATATTGTATATAACAACACGGTCCTACTACCTAATATTTTTTAGAGTTCTGTATCCAAAGGACAAAACAGGATTCTATTACTAAAACTCCGCTGGCCGTCTGTCCGTCGGTCTGTCTGTCTGTCCGTCTTACTGTATTTCATAAACAGTTCTAGTTTCAATTCACACCACGGACATATGTGGTCCGTGCCCTTTAATGCTTTTATCTCTTTTTTTGTTTTATTATGATTTCAAGTTTCTTTTGGTAGTACTATTCACGCCATTAATTGTTCAGAAAAGTTATTATTGAGTCCAAGTTTAAATGTCTTCTAATTTTTTTATTATTCGTACCAGTGCGAGGAAATGAAAAAATATACATTTTAAAAGAGAATAAAGCTGCCCTGCTATTTGCGGGATACAGCGTGAAGCTAAAAAAACGACTTACTTTATAAAAGCTCGCACGTATTGTTTAATATTGTGCGTGTTCAAGTTCCCGCGGAGGCGCGAACGGTATTCCGACAATGTACGGTCGCGCTCGCGCTCGCCTTCATACGTGTCGCTGGATATTTGCTATAGAGAAATATAGAAAAAAAATTTTTTATACGTTTCCACGATGAGATTAGAAAGATATCTTTTTCCTTTTTGAAGTCGTTTAAAATTAAAGTAAAATATTACGAAGTGTTGTTTGTATTTGTATTTAGAATAAGTGATTTAATATTAGAATTATTCAAACAATAAAAATGAAGAAAAAGTACATATTATATCATTAAACATTAATTTACTAATGCTTCTAATTACAATCATTTTATTATATCAACAAAAGATAAACGCGTAGTAATTAACAAAAATGCGCACAATTTACTATTTGACAATTTAATTATTAATCCTTAGAAATTATGATCCAAAGTCGCTCCATTAAAACGCGGCGTTTATTTCCGCCACTCAACAATCGATCAATTCATATTTCAAAATTAACGCCTCAAGAATTTGGCGGTAAATGGGGAACGGAAGTGTCTTAATAAGAGCATAGTGTCTTTGCAATAGATTCCCAGGTTCCCTTTGCCTACCCTGCTATGTGCGGGTTAGGGTTTTTCTGGATACTAGTAGGTATATTAAAAAAAATTGTAGAATTAATAGAAAATAATAGAAAATGGATTCAAACTGCCAAAGCGACTATATACATATATTTATTTACACGAAATGAAAAATCCACATCGGGTTTTCACCAATTGTGAGAATGTCTATAAATTAAAACTCGGTGGATCAATTGATTCGGGAATGTTCAGTCGCTCAATCTCTACAATGGATGAAAAGCGGAAAACGTAGTGTCGGAACACTGTGCCCTAGTGTATATTAGTTTTTTACATTGAGTAGGTCTCAATGTAAGAACTAATACATAAAAATGTTTTTTTTGTGTATCAATATCGTCAAATTGTAAATTTCAAATACAAACATACTACCTCTTGCAAATATTATTATACTATATACATTAACTTCACAAACAAGCCATGAGGCAAGAGCAACTAATGCTAATAGAACAAACAAAAAAACATGTCCGTATGATTTGTGAGCGATCGAGGACAAAATAAACTATGTAATTGTATATTTATTTAATATTTGTTAATAAGAAAATATGCTTATTTTTTTATAAGCCATAATTCACATAACAAGAATCTTACATACAATTACTAATATTAAGGTAAGAAAACTACATAATAAAAAGAAATAATGAAAAAAATGTATATTGTATGAGAATAAAGAAAAATAAGATAAGGAAGTGGTTTTAATGAATAATGAAAGTGGAAATGTTTCGGGAAAAAAATTATAATATATTAGTAATTAAAAAAAAACAAAACATGTCACATAAAACAACACTACAACAAAAAAAACACATTCCTTACCTTAATTTTCCATGCAGGTTTGACAACTTTTCGGTCATTTTAATTTAAGTTCTACATTCAATTATTTAAAAAGAACTTACTTTAAATTAAGTTATTTAAAAAGTTAAAGTTTAGTTTAAAAAATGAATTGATTTATATTAAATTGTGATTTTTTATTTATGTATAAGTTCGTAACTATATAGGATGGTATCACTAAATATAAAAAGAGAGTGAAAAAAATGGGAATTGTGTTAGAGTAAGAAAACAATTTTGTATATGTTTCTCAAGTGTCTAACTACGATACTTAAATAACCAAAAAACTATCCAAACAACAAGAAATTAGTTAAATTAGTCACACAAAAACACTACCTGATAGCTATAACTGGATATAAGGAGGTCGGGGTCGTAACTCACGTGTCCAAATTTATGATAAATGAGAAAATCTTCTTCAGATTGAGATATATCAGTGCCACGCCATCTGGAGAAGCGAGTTCTGAAGGCATCTGCTACAGATGAGGTGGATGCTGTACAGTTAACTAGGATGAGACCTAAGAGACGTCTAGGGTGTGCCAAGCCACATCTGGCTAGGACATTGGCGCCCGCGCCTTCCCCGAGACCCACAGCATAACGTACGTGTAGGAAGTCTAAGACTGTTATTAAATCCTCGCCCAGTGTTTGTAAAGATGGAAACGGGTAGCTGAAATAGTAATAATTATTGTATATAAGAAATGCAAGTTATTCCTAGCATTAAAAACATTTTTTTATTTTGTAAAGTAAAGAAATATAAATCAAAACTTAAATCAGGCTCACGCTGCACACCCGCACACTGCAGGGCAGGCCGAGAAATGCATGTTGAGTGGCGGACCTCAACGATACCAAAAGCACCAAACCACTTTGCCTCGACACCAAAGCGAACAGAAATGAAAATATAAATTTAAATAAATATTTCATTTCCTCAAGTGGGGATCGAACCCGAAAACAGTTGATTTTACAGTAATTTAAATTTTAGCAGATACATGTCTCTTATAGTACCTACCTAATCCTGTACACCTATTATATAACATAGTCCACCGCTTTCTTTGAGAAGTACAACAGAAGTTTAGGAAGTAAAATGGAAAATTCCCGTGGGAATTTCGAGAAATCTTGTATTAGTGTTAGACTATATGTATGTTGGGTTTAAAAAGGCGAATTTAATGTGAAAATGCACAAATTACATTATATTATTATAAGAAATGAGGTTATCAGCAGCACAGCGTGTGACTGTAAAAGCGACGGTTGTAGAATAAATTCACACTCAGAGGAAGAAGTTATTTTTATCTAAGAACAACAATGTCTCAAAAATTGGGCGGTTCGTGGAGGACGGAGTGTCTTAACACTATCTTCCGTCTACTTACTCTGCTAAGTGCGAGATACAAGGTACATGCAGGATACAATAAGGAAAAACCTTGATATGTAAAACTTACGATTCAGGTAAATCTGGCGAGTTTTCTTCATGTCCCGGCACGTCCACGTGAATGAAGCAAGATCGCTCTTTGATTTCCGCCATTGCGGGGTGGTTCACGAAATCCACCATAGACGTATCTGGAATATAATTTTGATTTTATGTTTATAATATTTTATTTTTTTTAGCTTCACGCTGTATCCTGCATATAGCAGGGTAGGCAGAGGGAACCTGTGTTAAGATTCCACTCTGTTCCCATTAAGACACTTCCATTTCCCACTTTGCGTGTTGAGTGTCGGTACTCAACGTCGAATGCTATGTTATAATATTTACTAATTACCAAAACTGCTTACTACATTTTTTAAAATAACTTTGTAACTAAGACATATCAACAGAATGGTTTTATATAGAATCATTCACAACTTACTCAAGAAATAGAAACAAAAAATTTGCAGCATCTCACGTTTAACAGAATAAGCAGAGCTACAGAGTGTATTCTCAACACTGCCTAAATTTAAAAGGTGTTCCCCAAAAATCAAACCTATGATCATCGCGCAGATGGATGGCAATGGTAGTTGGATAAACTAAGACAAAATTCGACTTCATTTAATCAATTTTTTTATAGATTTTTTTCTGAAATGTTGAGTATAGAGGAACACTGAAAAATTGGAGATACGTAAAAATAAAAGTGTCAGCAAGTATTTTTATAAAATTATATGGTTTATTTATTTTTTTACATTATTAACAAATGAAAACTTACGATTGGTGCCAAGATCGTGGACAGTTACGAACACACATCTCTTATCTTGCTGACTTAGGTCACCCTGAAATTAAGAAAAATAATTCTAATTTTACTATTTATTTTCTAGATTTTTTTTTAAATAAAACTTAACATTGTAACTTTTCTCTTTTACATATTGTTTAGCAAAATAGTTCTTAAAAAACGATTTAAAAAAGATCACATTTAAGATGTGATCTTTTTTAAATAAATATTCAAGGTATATCTTTATAAAGTTCATGCCAAAAGTAGAAATAAAAAAAGCAAAACAAAATATTTAAAATTAATTGTTACCAAATTACCTGCCCACATCTTTGTATAATCCCCTGGTTTGCAGCATAAAAGTAATTTAGAATATATTTATAATAACGTTAGGCCAATTGCTGTCACTTAACTTTAAAAATCTGTGAACCTAGTGACTTGATACTCTGTTTTTACGTATCGAAGAATTACCCACGATTAGACATATTTTTATATATTTAAATAGCAAAAGTGTTTAGACGACGTCCAAAATCGGCAATCCAATCCAATAATACCTATATATTAAAATTACCAATTAAAAATGACAGAAAGGTAATAATAATAAATTATGATATGGTTATGGCGTTCCGAGCGTGTCTGTTGAGCAGTCAGTGAACTCAGTGAAGAGTCACTACGTTCTCCTTTTGGATCTTCTATAAGAAAGTGTGGGTTGTGCTGACTCATCACGGTAGTGTAGTGAGATAAAATAAAAACTACAAAGTGGAAAATAATGTTTTAATTATTACAACGTATGTCAAATTTTAAAAACTTAAACTATTTCAAATCCGTTATTTCTGGAGTTGGTGCCAATTTGGGTACTTTTTAATCTTTGAGTGTACCTATTAGCATTATTTTTGCTTGCTTGCTTCCATGCACCCGCCAAATATGAGTCAGATTACGAATAGGCGTCGATTTTTGAAGTCGGTTAATAATTATTTAAGTTAAAATAGAAATATAATAAATTAAAATAGACTACAACTCACAAAATACAGTGTCGCGTTAAGGTGACATAACCTTAACGCGACACTCGATGACCTTTTCCGGCCTGAAATGTTACTATTATTGTCACTTTTCTCGCCACATTTGAACGCCTAATGAAATGTCAAACGACGCAACTTTTTTCACACCGCTCGTTCAGTCGATAGATTTTTTTATACGAAAAAACATAATGTAAACTTAGATTTTACGTGTTTTGATACAAAACAAAACGTCCAATGTTCAATAATCTTAATTTTGTGAAGATATTAATTTTCCTTATAATGATCTATTTGATTTATTTAGGTTTTTTTGGTATGAAATAAGATATAGAACATATATTTAATCTATATATATAAAAGGACTTGTGCTGACTGACTGAGGTAAGACGCACGCAGAGCCGTAACCGCTGATGGTAGAAACGTGAAATTTGGGCAGATGTTTATTTTCATATTCTGGACATCCACTAAGAAAGGATTTTGAAAAATTTTAACCCTACAGGGATGAAATAGGGGTTGAAAGTTTGTATGAAAAAAAAAAATAATCTGTACCGATTTTTATAAAATTTGAAATTCAGATTCTTAAAAACATTTCATTGAACACGTGTTTCATGGTTTTTTAGAATTCATCCCCTAAGGGTGCAAATAAAGGGTTGAAAGTTTGTATGGAAAATCTTTAAATCACCACCGATTTTTATAAAAAAATTAATTCAGCCTGTTAAAAATATTTTATTGAACACGTGTTTCGTGGTTTTTTTAGAATTCACCCCTAAGTGTCCAAAAAAGCGGGCGAAGCCGCGCGCGCCCACTAGTTATATATATTTTTAACTTCACGCTGTATCCTTTCCATAGCAGGATAGGCATAGGGAATGTAGGAACCTAGTGTTACACACTCCAC
The DNA here is from genome assembly GCA_018249695.1 of Heliconius erato demophoon. Lineage (NCBI taxonomy): Eukaryota > Metazoa > Arthropoda > Insecta > Lepidoptera > Nymphalidae > Heliconius > Heliconius erato. The sequence continues at coordinate 11,497 of DWQW01008346.1, forward strand.
TTCGTTCTAGTTAAGAGTTCCGTTATCCTCTTTTCGCCGAATTCTAGAGGCATTGCGTGATGAGTGGCAGAACTAATTAAAATGTAGCTGTTTCCATAAAAAAAATTTTTATGGAAACAGCTACAAGGTGGTAAGAGATCGCCAAGTTACGTGCGCATTTCATCACAATTCCTTACTATTTTATTAATACAATTATGACTACACATAAATGAGTGGATCATACTTACTTATTATTTAATAAATTAATTATTATCATATAACATCTATACCTCTTATATATTATAATATTGCTGTAGTATTTTTAAAGAAGCCAAGTGATTATAAAATACAAAACTTTGTTAGTGAGAAAGAGTCCATTCCGCCTTAATGTTACCCGCTCATTTCCCTTTCGCAGTGGAAACTGGGCTTTAACCGTGGTTTTTCCGCCACCGTGTCTCGGTAATTGGATAAAAAGTGGGGATCGGAGTGTATTAACAAGATTCTCTCTGTCTCCAGCTATATGATAAAACAAATATATTATATAGTTAACAATGTTATTGCAATTTGTAACTAACCTGTACATGTACATGGATGTCGCCACTACGGTCAGTGCTGACAACATACTTCTGAAACAAAAGAAAAGTATTTTAGCCATAGGTAACGCTTCTTGTTGTCTTTTATATGTATGTATAGATATACATAGTGTAGATACACTACATAGGAAAGATATTAATCAGTTTTAATATTTTAATTTTTGGCTCAGCGGCACAGCGTCTACTTAACTGTAAGCGGGCAACGGTGGGGAACGGAGTGTCTTAACACTAGGTTCCGTCTGCCTAACAAATATATTTAAATATATGCTTTTATATATTTTTCCAGTATGCTGTACTCAAATATAGTGAAAAAAACAATAATTCTGCATAGTCAGTCAATTTCGGCCGCATAAATATATTAATTATGAAAAGTAGTTGACCAAGTAATGTAATGTAATACAAAATCGTTTAGTAAATAGCAAAATCTTAATATAAGCATTGCTTCCCTTGAAATATTTGCGAAACCATCGATATACATCGTGTTGATGTATCGACCTTACATAAATAATAAATTTTCTGGGCTACCAGTATTAATTTTAATCATGAAATTGAGGCCGTTATGGCGCACTGGCACAGCGTCTAAATGTAAGCGCGACGGTTGTGAGTTCGATTCCCAGTTAGGGGAATAAATCATTTGCTTTCCTCGCGTCCGGTAACATAACAAAACGCGACATTTCTACCAATGAACTCACTATGTCTCGACAAATGGGCGGTGCTTTGGAAACGGAGATTTTCAAGACTACGTCGCCTGCACTGGCTACTCTGGTATATGTGGCATACAGTGTGAAACAATTTATAAATTTAAGAAATAAAAGCAGAAGGATGTTGTCTAATTAGCTGTTTTATATAATTATGTTTGTGGGTCCGGATCTCATTTGAGATGAATGATTTCATTTCAATTTTCTTTTTACCAGTCTAATTATATATATTGCGGAATTGTGCTCCACTATTCCACCAATAGGAGAATGAAGACACCTGATAGTTTCTTTCTGCCTGCAAAAATAGATTTTTTAATATTTCTTTATACGCCCTAAAACACGTTTCTCTAATTAGATCAGTAAAGATCAGTAAACAAAAAAAACGGCTTCTGGCTATTTGCACGGCAGCGGCAGCATCGTAGGCAGAGGGAAACTATCGCTAACTCACCACCAATGTTGATTATAACAGGCGGAACGCTTTGTTTTGTTACCAGAGCGAGGAAACCGATTCCCGTGTGGAAATCGAACCCACAACCATTGAATTTGATGCAGCGCCGCTTCGCCAAGATAGCGTCAATTTATTTTTAAGCGTATTATTATTATACATAATATACAAATGTACCTACGGACAGGTCTTCTGCAAGAATGAGCTGTTACGAAATATCGGTATCGGTAGTTTTGACATAAAGCCAATGGCACAAATTTAGTTTTATGGCATGTTTAGAAATATAGAACTGCCGTTCGTACGAATAACAATCTTAGTGTCATAGACTAAGCGTCCTAACACTCAGTTCTATGGAGGAATGCTAGGTTTGATGCTTAGGCGAAATATATGCGCCGTTGTTTCGGTGTTAGCTACCTAGCATACATTTTGGTGTAGATATATCCCTCGTACAAATAACTGAAGAAAATTTGATCCTACAATTTGCAGTATAAGACAGAGAGATAGTACCTACCTAGCGTCAAGACACTGCGCTCTCCACTTAGGTACCCTGCATGTTGAATCGTTGAACTCAACGCCGCGTTTTGTCTTTTTAAAGCAGAAGTCTATTCCGAGTATGAATCGAGTACAAACTTGGGGAATTAATTATTAAACCATCGCATCGCATCGTTGGTATGCCAAAACACTCAATATAAGTGACTACTAACTAATTAAAAAATTTAGGTCTTATTATCGATTGTAACTTGTCATGGGTACCTCATATCAACGCTATCAGCAAGCGCATGCATTTCTCTTATCACTCTCTTAGGCGTCTCCAATATTTCCTTCCCCATAAAAC
>DWQW01008347.1:0-14046 GCA_018249695.1 Heliconius erato demophoon
ATGGCAAATATCTTATTAAAGCGATACCTTCTAATGGCATAATATGAAATTCTTAACACTGTTTCCTCTGAATCTCTAAAAGATTTTGGGTTCTTCACGATCACAACTATAAAGAGTTCTAACCACTGGACACATCACGAGCCAAGGCATTATTTATTAAATAATATTTTAAAAGGTGTTTGGGATATCAGTTACAGCATCAAATCCACAATCTGTCCCATTTATAGCCGAACGTTTGTGCCCCTGCGCCCTGACTGGTCCACTTATTGGTACTTATTACTATTATTATGCATAAAATTCAAATACTTTTTGATATTTATTTCCAAAGCTACTTTGGTAAATAGGAGATGGGATCTTGCCAAATCGCTTGTTGTTTAGATACATTTGTTAATTAAGTAGTATTGTAAACTTGAATACTTGATATTATTATAAAAACCATTTCTATAATTTTTTTATATATATATTTTTTTAATTATTATTATTTTTTTTAAAATTCTATATTAATATTGTTATCTTTTTACCATCTTTTATTTTTTTTATTTGTAAAGATTGGCAATATATAAGAATAACAATTATATTTTACTTATTTATTTATGTCTTGTCAGAAGAAGTCATATCATTAGTAGCATTTGCTACAATTTTTTTTCTTTTCAATTTTTAGAAGAAGAAACAACATTTATAAAGTTGCTATTGAAAATATACAAAATAAAATATATTGGGAATTACTCTATAGACTATTTTGAACATCAAAATGATTGTTAATAAAGTTTTTAGGACAAGTCATACAAAACAAAACGAGAAATAGCTCTTTGAGCTTTATTCGTTTCTTCTCAAGGGAGGGGTTTTTCTTGGTGGCTGAGTAATGATTTAAAAAAAATAATATGTAAATATATTCTTATTGAATTACATACTTTGAATCACTGGAGAAAGGTCTTCCTTCGTAAATAATTGAATGCTGAATACATTTGCACTATTATTTTTGTTTACTTGTCTGAAATGATAAATAAACAGTGGGCCAGGAACATACCTGAATGTAAATATTAAAAAAATCTGCCAATCCTACAAAATGAAATAAATACGAAAAGTAAGTAATAATGTTAGATTACATTAAGACAGCTCTACTCCTAGAGATTATTAGATTCAAACTTTACTCCATTAAACTTTTAGTACATTTAAATTGGTTTATTTATGAAAACTGTCAAACAAAATTAAATATCTAAGTCGGTGTTTAGGTGTAACAAACTTTCACAGGACTGGAATTCTGTTGCTAACATTCTCCTCCCGAGAGATTTCTCTCGTACGACACGTAATTTTCAGGGAATGATCAAACTGAACACTTTAAATTATAAAAATTATATAATATATTTTTTTTTTTAAAATACAATTTTATCATTCCTTTACTAATTCAATTTTAAAATTCGCTACAATGAAATGTATTAATTTTTTTTTATAAATAAAAAATTCTCTTCAACATTTATTAAACTTTTTAATTAATACTAACTTGATGAAAATGTTGAAATTAAAATAAAAATTTGATATACTAATTCTAAGCATACGAGTTGGGACAAAATATTGGGCAGTCTTTTTCGAGTGCCGGTACAGGCGCGTCGTGTCTGTAGCTCTCGTAGCAAAGTCGATAAGTTCTTTATAACAATGCGTTAGTTAATATAAATAATATAATAATAAGTTATCAATGATAGAAAGAAAACTGTGACACGTTTCTTTTTAATAAAAAGTGTAAAATTTTTTTTTCAACTTTTCAACGGATTTTAGCAACTTTTTAAAATAATGTAAGTAATTTTGTTTTCGTAATTGTTTAGAAAAGTTTGGCTTGTGCAAAATAGTATTGTACTTGTACATAATTAATTAAAAAAATAATTAAGAGTTTCTCTTTTTTTTCGTATTTTTAACTTATGTGTGAAAAACAGGAAAAAAAGTTATAGGTAATAGAGATTTATATATTTTTCCAATAACTAGTTGATTTATTTATACAAAATGGCTCTTTCTCATCAATTACACAAGAGATGAACTTTTCTGTCGTAAACAACGTGGTATTAATAAGGTGTAAGTAATATATGAATTTAATTACACTTAAATAACCTTTATATGAGGCCGTCATGGCACAGTGACAATAGGGTATGACTATGAGTTCGTTCCCCATTCGAGGAATGAATTATTATTTTTTAATATTTTCATTCCTTCACTCTGGCAATAAGGCAAAAGTCCAACGTTGAGTTCCGCCACTCAAAACGCAATGCTACGAAAAATCCGGCGAAAATTGGGAAACGGAGTGTCATAACACTAGGTCCCCTCTGATTATACTGCTGTATGCAGCATATAGTGTGAAGCTGACTTGATTTTTTTTATCCTTTAATTAAATTTTTAACTTTACGCTGTATCCCACTTGCAGTAGCGTAGGCAGAGTAAAACTAGTGTTAAGGCACTCCACTCCCCTTCTTCACCGAATTTTGGAGACATTGCAAGTTGATTGGCGGATTTTAATACCGCGCTTTTGTCTCGACACCAGAGCGAAGAAATTAAAATAATTAATTTCCCAGAGTGGGAATCGAACTCGCAACCTGTCATATTTACAGTCACATTCTTGTGCCTCTGCGCCTATCCACACAAGTCAAATACTATTTTCCGTATCACTTCAATCCAATTTTCAACATTGTAGTCTGTCCCTTCTGTTAAATTGAGAAACAGTATTCGCCCTATCCTAATTCTTGGAAAATGCAAAAGGTATGATTTGTAAAATTGAATATAAAAAATGCAGTAGATAGTATCATATTTTTTTAGAAAACGTATTAAAATTTTTACGTTATGGAATTTGAAAATGCGCCTCTTGAAAATCGTCCAAGAGGCAAGGGTTCAAATTCCAACATGTGTTTTTCTTTAATATTATGTCTTTCATAAGTGTGGAATAAAATTCTAACATTGAAAATGTGAAAAATTAGTAATACTATTTTTTATACGGTCTTATGTACAAATAATTATAAAACACATGTGCAATACAAAATTATAATTAATTACATAACGTTATAGTATTTATATTATTTCACGTTTCGCTCAATTGAAAGAGGCTGTCGGACGTGGCGCAGGGGCACAAGGGAGTGCCTGTAAGGGAGTCACAGTGGGTTCGGTCCTCACAAGAGAATAAATTATTTTTATTTCTTTACTCTGGCACCAAGGAAAAAAAAGCCCAGCGTTGAGTTCCGCCACTCAACACGCAATGCTTCGGCTGAAAGTGGGGAATGATGATATAGAATATGAGGAACTCTGGGTTTCCTCGCCTATCCTGCTGTATGCAGGATACAGCGTGAAATCATTTTAACATTGCTATAAAAAGTTTTTTTTTCATACAACTGACAATAGATCTATGTCTATTTGTAAACTAAAAACTAATATAGATACTCTGCCATCCGCCCCATAAGTTTTTATTTGAAGCGGACTCATTGTCTACAACCTACGAGTAACTATAAAGCCTCAGATAGAAGGTAGATGGATAAATTCCACACAGATACCACAGAATGTAGTTGGAAAGTTTATGGTGAGCGTGGTTCATACTCATACAAAATTTTAATATAAACTTATTTTTAGAGTAAAATAATATTATTTACATTGATATTATCTGGTAAGACGAAATGATGGCGTAGAGGTGGAACAGAAACGTGCGAGTGTAAGCGTCGTTGGGTTCAATTCCCAGTCGGAGAAATGAAATATTCAATGTTTTAACTCGGTTAGGAGGCAAAACGCGCTGTTGAGTTCCGCTACCCAACACGTATTGACAATAGGGTGAAATTCTAGAACGGAAGAATAGGAGAGCGGATCGAGTATCTAAGTACTAGGTAACCTAGGCATGCCCTTCTTTGTACGGTTGATAATGTTTAGATCCGAGGGTCTTAACCGGGTAGGCCAGGAGATTATTGTGCGAAAAAATTTCGTACTCTGTTTTTACCTTAATTCAAGATAGTGTATTTTGTAGTGAAACTGAATGTCAAAATTTGGTTTTCCAAACAGGAAAATGATTGTAACTTATATACATTATATATTATTTTTAAATTGATCATGAACCATCAAATAAATCCATTCGTCCCGGCTAGATTGAAGGCCGTCAGCTTAGGTTCGAGTCCCCCAGGGAACGCCCTTGCCGCCGACGACGTCAAGGAATCACGTATACTTGGCATTTACTTAAGGACAAAATACCCTCCTTTCTACCCAAGTATAGGTGTCAGGCTAATAGCATTAGCCTCAAGTTCTAAAAAAAAATTGAACTCCATAAGATATCCTATGGAAAATGGTTTTGTTTTAACATTAAGTCCTTTCTGCTTTATTTAAAGCCTTGTCGAACGCGGAAGATATATTAAGATAAAAAAATAAACAAGTTCAAATTATATGCGTATAAGAACATAACATAAAATTTCAAGTATATAAATCATCATTTTAATCAAATCCATAATTGAATAATTAGCAATATACAAATTAAAAAGTGAAGGTGATATATTATTATAATAAAAAAATCATAAATGAGCTTCATGCTGTATCCCGGACACAAAAGGATAGCCAGAAGGAACCTAGTGTTAAGACACCCCATTCCCCACTTTGTTGTGTGGCAAGTGTACACCGCGCCTTGTCTCGACACCAGAGCGAAGAAATGGGAATAAAAATTTAAATAAATATTTCATTTCCTCGAGTGGGATCGAACCTACAACGCCACGACTGGCCTCAATAAAAGGTTTGGATATTTTTACTTTTATAAAAATTCTTACGTTCAAGATAAAAATAATAATATACTTAATAACAAAAAGAAAAAAATATATTTTTAATCCTCCTTGTTTATTATCAAAACAAAGGGAGATATGTAAATTTTGCTAGAATCTAATTTTAATGCTTTGGGAAAGCCCACAAACATAACATGAACCTAATCCTGTAAGTGATTTTTAATATGTAGATATTTATTTATCTCTTAAGGATTTTTTTGAGGCCGTCGTGGAGTAGGGCACAAGTACTATATTGTAAACGCGATGGTTGCGAATTCGATTTCCCCTCAGTGAAATGAGATATTTCATATTTTTATTTCCGCACTCAATATGCAATGTATAACATTTCGTCGAAAAGTAGGAAACGTATAAGTCTTAATGGAGAACAGGGCGTCTTAAAACCAGATTCCCAGAATTCCTACTGCTGTGTGCGGGATACGGCGTGTGGCCAAAAAATTGAGTTGAACGAACTAAAATAAAGTTGATATTTTTATCTATTTGGCAAGTAAGTACCTTCAATCCATATTGAATAAAATAAACCTTTTTTTATAACTTTTCATACATTTACTTACAAAAAAATATTTTAAAATAATATTATACAGTTTAATATAAGTATATGTATCTACTTTCTATAAATATCCATAACAAATATTAAATATGAACATATTTTGTTACACGATTCGATTACTCTGGTGACTCGTTATAACCAAAAATATATTATTATGTATCCACTTACCTATTACGTGTAGTGAGGTCAGTGTGGTTGTAAATCATATATTGGTATTGGTCACTAATAATCAAAGATATTACGTATCGAAATGATATCTGAATATTTTAAAACAGTCATTGTCATATCTGTGCTAATATTATAAAATTAAAGGTTTTGAGGCCAGTCGTGGCGCAGGGGCACAATGTGTGACTGTAAAACCGACTGGTTGTGGGTTCGATCTCCACGCGAGGAAGTGAAATATTTATTTATATTTATATTTTCATTTCTTTGCTCTGGTGTCGAGGCAAAACGCGGCGTTGAGTTCCGCCACTCAACACGCAATGCCTCCAGAACTCGGCGGAAAGTGGGGAACGGAGTGTCTTAATTAGGTTCCCTCTGCCTACCCTGCTGTGTGCGGGATACAGCGTGAAGCTGATTTAAAGTTTTTTTGTTCGATGGTCCTTTTATCGATACTTATACATTTCGCTTCTCTAACAATTGTTTTTACATTTCATATTTAGGGAGACCTCACCTATAGTGTTCTCATACAAGAATATTAGATTGGACTAGAATTTCTAAAACCAGAACGTTAGTATGAATGCCATAATTATTTCTCATAAAACAATATTTTTAACAAACTGAGATAGAAATGAGAACGAACCGTGGCTCTGTAGTGTGAATTCTCCTTTAGTTGTTTTCTGTTAATATTGTGGTCCGCCACCTGACACGCAGTGGGCGGAAATGGGCGGTAGGTGGAGAGCGAATTGATTTGTAGATTCTCTTTGTAATGTAGCCACTAAAGTGTGTAAGTTAAGAGAAGTATTTTTTTATTAGCTTCACACTGTATTCTGCATAAAGCAGAGTAGGCAAAGGGAATCTAGTGTTAAGACACTCCATTCCCTACCTTCCAACTAATTTCTGAGGCATTGCGTGTTGAGTGGCGGAATTCAACGCCTTGTTTTTGCTTTTACAAAAAAAATGTGTGATATTTATATACATCAAAAGAGATTGTTTTTCAGAATTATTTATTATACATGCAAATTGTCCAGTAATTTGTATTACAAAAGCAACAATGACGGTAATTGCGACAAAATGGTTACACAAAAAACTTTAACAACTCAATCATTAACTTTACACAGTTATTTTTTTGTATTTCTTATTTATGTTTTTTTTCTTCTCTATTTATCTACTAAAACTTGTTTTTAATAGGTTCAATATTATTTTGTTTCGACCCTGAGAAAATAATAATTAGTAAACAAGGTGGATTGATTAGATACGGTCGCTGTTACATTACCATGTTGTTTTAGATATTTTGCGTACAAAATTTGTAATTATTCAAATTTTCAACAATTACTATGTAGCTTAAATAGCATTGGGATAAACCACAACCGCGACGTATGTAATGTAAAATATAATGAATTTTGTCTTCAAAAAAAAAGTCGTTTTTGCTGTAATGATAATAAATTTTGTGTTTTATTGTCATTAAGAAACACCGGATGTTTTCAAATTTAAAATTGCATTTAATAAGTCACAGTAGGTATACAATACATACTTAGTTTTTATTGTAAGTATCTTGCTTACTAAGCTAAGCTTAACTTTTATTTTTACATAATATTATGTTCATTAAGTACAAAAAAAGACAAGACAAAAATATATATAATTAAGCAAATTGAAGTTTAAAACAGATCTTTATATTTATTTTAATATTTAAATTTTAATTTGCTTGATTGTCTAAGCCATTTAGTAGACGTCAGGACTCCGGAGTAATCTCTTAGCAATTAAATATTATTAACTTTATGAACAAGGATTAATCCTTATATTAGCTTTGATACTAAATGATTTATTGATTGAGTAATGACACCTTAAGAAAGTAGGATACTTTTAATGCATATAAAAAAATAGGTACAGCTATTACGAGGAAAAATAACCGAATAAATGTAAAGTTTTAGAATATGTTTATGAAACTTATTTTTTTAACCTCAAAAATGTATATATGTTTAAATTCTTATAAAATAGTGTTAGCAAATTCCTGTAAAAGGGGGTAGATTTTGTTGGAAAAGACTAAAAGCAATGGAATTATGTCGAATATTGTTGCCCTTGATTAGCGTACTCAGGGCATTCCCCTGCGATCGCCAACACTTCACGATCCATCCAAGCTCGTAATTTTCTTCAGGGGCGAGCTACTCTCGCCCCTCCCAGCCCGGTGACGCTGTCAAAACCAGTCCAGGTCAACAGCATTAAGTCAATCCGAAAAAAAAAAGAAAAAGAAAGTCAAATATGGTCAGTTGCTTGTAGGCAACGGCTCTAATTATTGTTATTAACTGATACATATAATTTATTGCAATTACATAGAATATTTTGCGAATAATTTAGAAACCTATAGACGATATGCGTTTTTATCTTGTTTTTAAAAAACGATAATCGCTTCTGATTTTTAAATCAGAAATGGAATACGCATGAAGTTTGGTTCTCTTACAGTTATAAGCTATTTCTTATTATAAAATCTTTGCTGTATTTGAAAAAGTTTATATTATTATCGAAAATACTACTTTATTCTCTCCAATTATATGGTTTCTATGGTTTCATAATAAGCGACAAATGGATCGAATCAAGGACGAATAATAATCCACTGTCAGATAAAACCGAGCGAAAATACAGGCCTGTGCAGCATCTTTGTTAGTAAGATAACTTTACAAACACTTTATAATTTTTATAATTAAAATGTTACTTCTGATTGATTTTGAATTTTCAATGTACAAAATTAAGTTATTGTGTGCTATGGAGTGACCTATAAAACCCGTGTTAGTCTCGTTAAATAACGAGCATCAGGCTCACTTCAATACACCACCGAATAATTTACAAACATTTATTTATTTATTTAAGTCTTCATTGCACCAACAAGATTTAATAGAAAAGAACAAAAGCAATCAGATAGAAAAGCATTGGTGTAAGGGCGCCCTTATCACCGCAGGTGATCTCTTCCAGGCAACCCCTACAGTAAAAAGATCATAGAACACAGGATTTTAGGTTCGCGTACAATTAAATGAACTAATTATCTATAATAGACTTACTTAAAAGTTACATGCTAGTTACTATATAGTCAATATGCGTTTTTTAATTAAAAATTAAATTAAATCAGCTTCACGCTGTATCCCGCACATAGCAGGGTAGGCAGAGGGAACCTAATGTTAAGTCACTCCGTTCCCCACTTTCTGCCGAATTCTGGAGGCATTGCGTGTTGAGTGTCAGAACTCAACGCCGCGCTTAACCTCGACACCAGAGCGAAGAAATGGAAATATAAATTTAAATAAATATTTCATCTCCTCGAGTGGGAATCGAACCCACAACCAGTCGGTTTTACAGTCACACCTCGTACCGCTGCGCCTCGAGTGGCCTCTGTATATGCGTTTTTATTTTGTTAAAAACGTTAACCGATTCCGTAAGCAGCAATAGTGATTTTAATCGACTATAAAAAGTTGCGAATAAGGCTAATAGCGTTTTTATTATCCATATCGGAGGACCCGCATGCACAGGCTTTATATCCATATTGGGCTCATTGAATCTGTCATTCGTTTTATTTCATTACATTCGTAAAATTATTCTACTTGATTTGACTTGATTTGAAACTCAAATGGGTAACTAATAAATACTGCGAATTTTATATTTTTTTTATAAACATTACTAATGAGGCCAGTTTTGGCGCAGGGGCAAGCGTGCGACTGTAAACGACAGGTTGTGGGTTCGATTTGCACTCGAGGTAATAGAAATATTTTATATTTTATTTCTCCTCGCTTCGGCAACGAGGCAAAGCACGGCGTTATGTTTCGTTAGTCAACAGGCAATGCAAAGGCAAAAGACAATTAACTTTATTTCTATATATTTTAAGTATGTCTCATTTAATCAATATGACAATGTATAACTGCATAAATGAAATACATATAATCATTATAGTAGGGATATGTATTGGCATCGACGGTTCAACGGTGATCTATGAGTAGGCGACCTCAGTACCTACACCTTAGCGTAACTTTTATCTCACCTTTCACCCCCATATATGTTCAGCGATTTTCAGTGGTTCAGCAGATCAAATATCTGTGATTTTATATTTAAGATAAGTTTTTTTACTTAATATTAACTTTCAGCGGTTGAAAAAAATTTGTTTTACAAGTATTTTTTTTACTGTACATCTTAAAATCTACTAATTGTTATAAAAAAACTGAAAATAAAAATAATGAGCCTTCTCACATAGCAAGATAGGCAGAGAGAACCTAGTATCAAAACATTGTATTTTTTTTAGCTTTACGCTGTTTCCACGCACATTAGGGTAGGCAGAGGGAACCTAGTATTAAGACATTCCGTTCCCCTTTTTCGCCGATTTCTGGAAGCATTACATGTTGAGTGGCGGAACTTAACGCCGCATTTCGCCTCGTCACCAGAACACAGAACTGAATTTAAATAAAAATTTCATTTCCTCGAGTAGGGATCGATCTCACAACCAGTCGCGATTACAGTCACACACTTGTGCCCCAACGCCACGATGTCCTCAATAATTAACTATATATTTTGGTAAATTTTATAACCATTTAAATTATCGTTATATGTGAAGCTTATTACTATCATACTAATAAAATTCCGCTGAAATCATGTGCTATAAAAATTAAAGACACCAAATTTATATACTACATGTATATGTAGGTGTGTATGTAGATACTACATACACATATACATGTGTATATAAAATTACATATATACAATTAGATATACTTTTTTCTTGATACTGTTATTTTTACTCTGTTCCCTTATTTCAAACATTTTGAAAATATTCTGTTCTCTTTTTCTAAGATATTTTTTTTAGTTAGACAAGACAAACCGGAGCATCAGGTTCGACAACTCTTCTGGTTTAATGTCTTGAAGGAAAAAGGAATGTTTTGGATGGATTGGAATGTACATGGATTATCTTTACTTACTCCCTGAAAAATGCTACTTGATTAAATAAAAAAATAGGAAAGTAAATTCTTAGTAAATAAAAATTAAATTCTAAGACAAAAATCGCCTTGCAAATAAAGATATTGTAAGGTGTACGATGACACCGCACAATGTCATTTATTATCATAAAATAATAACTAATAAATAATAACTGACAGGGTCCCCCATTAGTTATAGTTGCGCCGCAGATTGTTCTCATGTTATTTTCTTAAGTTACAAGAACTAATTATCTGAGCCCTAATTGATTGCAATTAAAACATTATTTATGTGACAAAAGACTCCACAGCCACCTGTAAGCTATCGGTTATAAATACGTTATATTAATTAACTTCATATTTCCAGTTTTCAATATTATTATAAAATATAGTATATTGAGGCCGGTCGTGGCGCGGCGGCACGAGGTGTGACTGCAAAACCGACTGGTTGTGGGTTCGATCCTCACTCGAGGAGATGAAATATTTACTTAAATTTATATTTCCATTCCTTCGGTCTGGTGTCGAGGTTAAGCGCGGCGTTGAATTCTGCCACTCAGCACGCAATGCCTCTAGAATTCGGCAGAAAGTGGGGAACGGAGTGTCTTAACACTAGGTTCCCTCTGCCTACCCTGCTGTGAGTGGGATACAGCGTGAAGCTGATTTATTTTATTTTTTGATTTTATTATCTAAGAGAAATCAATTTTACATTTTTAAATTGTTACAAAAAATACATTTAAAAATATAAATAAATATTAAAAAACAAAATATAAATAAATATTAAGAAATATGATGGAAGAAGTTCGACATGGCGCAGATCCTCCGCCTGTCCTGCTATAAGCGGGATACAGCGTAAGCCAAAAAAATGTCCTTTTTTGTAAAATATATTGCTTACACAATTTTAGCTTTAACAATAAGTGCTCCGCACCGTACTCTAATCTCCAGAATCATTGGCTTTTCCCTCACTCTATACGGTAATAGCCTTTTTGAGTTAACTATACTACGTTTCTATTCTATTCTGTAGTATATGATTATGTAATCACTATTGTGACCCACTTCTTAGATAGAATATGAAATAAAGTGAAAAACTTTTTGAATTTTTATTAGTACCTATACAACTTTTTTCAAAGTTTGAAATAGTTTTATTGTAGTTATTATTTTTTCTTTTAAACGAAAAATTTACATTCTTTTATTTTCATTTCGTTTGTTCATTTTTATTTAAACATCTGTTAGCTATTTCGGAGTATTATTATATTAGACTTTGCAATGCTGACTCATATTTCATATATGAAACATACATTTACACCAAAATTTATAAATAGATTTTCTATCTATAATTTTGAGGTTTCTGTTAAGTAAGCTTAGTGTTAAAATAAAGTGGTGTTTTTTTAGTAAATTTTAAGCCTATAAAAATATAAACTAAATAAAAAAATGTCTTTTAGAGAAATAAATACTTGAAAATTGGAAAGAATTTAATTGGATGTGGTGGGTGAATGGATGAATTTTATTCCCACTAAGTGGAACCTTTATATTTCATACATATTCATTTCCTCTATGTTTATCTTAATTTCTGGATCTAGATATAACGAGGCGAGACATAGATATAAAAAAAAATCTGCTTCACGCTGTATTACGCACACAGCAGGGTAGGCAGAGGGAACATAGTGGTAAGACACTCCGTTCCTCACTTTCTGCCAAATTCTGGAGGCATTGCGTGTCAAGTGGCAGAATTCAACGCCGCGCTTTGCCCCGACATCAGAGCGAAGAAATGGAAATATAAAGTTAAGTAAATATTTCATCTCCTCGAGTGAGGATCGAACCCACAACCAGTCGGTTATACTTAAAATAACGATGGTCCTAATTCGTTCTGTTCTTTTAGTTCTTTAAATTTACATAAATAATTATATTTTTAACAAACACGTGTAAAAGAGGGGTATTGTCCCCGCGTCTCGCGGCATGTGGCGGTCGAGGAGAAGCACCGTGAGGTTTTAGTGGGTATTCGGATGGCCTACATCTGCCAGTCCGCGAGCCCCACATAACCGAGCTCGAGTCCCCACTCAGGCCGGTATCCGTAACAGGATTTCCTCACGAAAAAAAAGATAGCAATTACGTATAATCTCTTATAATTTAGACACATATAGACGATATGTGTTATTATCTTGTTTTTAAAAACGTTAACCAGTTTCGATCTCTAACAATATATATTTTTTGTAGTTTTATGTTTTATCCTGCACAACGTAGGTAGTCAGGGGGATCCTGGGACGCTCGTGTTAAATCACTCCGTTCCCATTAAGTCACTTCGGTTTCCCGCATTTCGCTGATTGTTTGAATTGCGTGTTATGTAGCGGAACTCAACGCCTCGCTTGGCATCGTTACCAAAGGGAGAAAATGAAAATATTTAATTTGAGTGAAACTTGAACCCACAAACTGTTTACAATATATAAGAATAGCATAGTATATATCATATATTTGGAAATTTTACACCAAAACATTTAAACACATACGTAAATCTCGAGAAACTGATAAAGCTAAACTTAGCGAATACGCTTTCCAGTTTACGTGCCGATTTTGTGGTCAATTTATAGCACAAATATTTACTTATCCTAATACTGATTTGCGAGATATCAACTATATATGTTTATATAGGTATATATATATAATTAAATAATAATAATTTCGCATTCCATTCGGCGGAAAATGGTGAGCAGAGTGTCATAACACTAGATTCTCTCTGGTAGATTGCAACATATATGTCGGCAAAAGCCAATGTTATAAATAAGGTATGAATAAGAAAGAGATAAAAAATATGATTTTACGTAGTTATAGAAAAATGCCTATAGCGTATAAAATATTAATAATTAACTAAAATAGAGTGGTAGCAAGGGCAAGTACTGCCGTGAATTGTAAAAATATTACAATGTAATCCAAATCTATTAGTATTAAATTTGTTTTTTATTTAGCTTTAGTTTACTTTTATTTAGCTGATAGTTATAAAATGCCAGAAAATCCTATCAGTCAATGGTTTTTTTAAATATAAGAAAAAATCTAGGATTATTGCGATGATGGTTATATTAAAAACGAAGTGTCTTACTTAGCGCTAGGCTTCCAGTGCCTACACTGCAGTGTATGGAGTACATCGTGAAGCTAAAAAAAACTTTGCAATTGTCCAAACGGCAGAAAGTGGGCAAGAAAAGCCGGAAAGCAAATTCTAGAAAAATAAATATAATAAGCTTTTTCAATGAACTTTGAACCATTGCATCTATATAAATATATTCTAATCCACATCCACACTCCCTGAGGGGCCAACATGCCATGTTGCCTGTCGGAACGGAAGAGTTTCGTATTATATAAATTTATATTTATCACATATAAAAAATATCGTTATTTTATGTAGTCTATTTATAAAGATTTTGTAATGTCTTCAGGCAATTTCCCCTTTTTGCGGAGTAAGCACTTACGCAGAGATAATCTATTGATACGTCTAAACGCTTCGTGTTAAATTGAAGAAACCCATTGTCGTATATTGTTTTTAAGAACGATAAAATTTCTGTATAATAAAACTTATACATCACTGTTATCTGCTATATCTATTTTCTAATACTGACATTTGAAAGGAATA
>DWQW01008348.1:0-14045 GCA_018249695.1 Heliconius erato demophoon
AATAATAGATAATAGAAGAAGAATAAAATATTCATTAAAATGTGTTTTATTTATAAATAATAAACATTAATGCTTAAACAACTCAGTAATCACATATTTTATAGAAGTTGATATTCAAGAAATTGTGCTGCGAACTTAACCTCACTTTTATCAAATCTCTAATAACTCAGCTCTCAGATTGCCAAAATTTATATAGATTTCAGGGAGGGAATGATGTACCTAAATCTATTAAATCATACCATTTTCATATTTTTACATTCTGGGCCCAAAAATGTATGGAATAGTTTCAGTCTCCTTTGTTAAACAGATATTATCTTAATAATAACTTCAATCTTGACTTTTAAGATCATTTTACTCTAAATGGGCTTAAATTTTTTTATTGAAAATGAATACTTTTTACTTCTATGACTAGAGAAGAAAGAAAAATAACCACTAATATGGAATTAAATTGTTACCATTTCAATCAAATTATACATATTATTAGCATTTACAACAGAAAAACAGGTAAGAAACGGAAAATCGAAAAAAAAAACCTTAGGTGCGCTCATTTCAATCGATAGGTACTCTATGTCCAAAGTAGTTTATCAAGTGCTGTGGGAATCAAATAAAATAAAAATAACGCAATTATTTCTGTATGCAGAATGTAAACAGAATAAACATACGTTTACATATAAAGTAGCCTGCAGTTAATTACTCCTTAGATAAAACTTATCAAAAGTAATGCGCAAGCGCTGTCCCATTTGACTAAGTTCATCTGATAAGAAATGCCAGCGTTGATCCGGCCTTAAAGTGTTTAGTGTATCTTTTTAAAAACTTGTTTCAATTTTGTTGATTTGATCACTTGCTATTGCTTTTAATGTTATGGTAATTTTTCATCTTGTTCTTGTCCTCTTTTTAAAGCAGTTGGTAAATGTTTGATATTAACCCGTGATAGTTCTAGGTTCAATAACCACCAGAGTGCCACACGAGTGGCCATAAGTTTTTTTTATATATTAATTTGTATACATATCTATATGATATATAAATTTTGGATTTTTTTCTCAAGTTAGTGTTCAAATCCGCTACCTAATAGCAATTGCTCAAATACGGTTGAAAAATGGAGTACACAATATCACAACACTAATTTTAAAAAAAACTATATAGGATCCCCGTACATTAAAGACATCTTACAACAACAAAAAAGAAAATAGAGAAACAAATTTCTAGAGTAATTTTAAAATTCCCATATTAAAACATATCACGCAATATAAGGCTTAACCAATAGGTCTACCAAACCGCACCTTCCGATAATATAATACGCCTGAGATGCTGCGCGATGGACCAGACGGAATACAATGGAAACGCATTAAAATGATGTGGGACTTAGCTCGGGAGATTCATCTTGAACTGTAACAGGTAGTTGTAATTGATTAACGAAAGTAGTTGCAAGTTTTGTCTTGGTGTGTTTGATCTATATAGGTAGATTATTTTTAGCTTCACTCTTTTTCCCGTATGGCAGGGTAGCAGACTAGTTTGAGACACTCCGTTCTCCGTTCTTCGTCTATCTTTTGAACCGTATGTATGCTCGATATCTATTAATTAAGTGTAAGAGCCGGACGTAATTAGTTCTAATCAGTTAATATTTTATTTTTTGTTTTTAGTATGATATTATTATAAAAACGGATATCATGAGCCTCAAGATAATATTTTAGTAAGTTTAAAATATATAGAAAATATTAAGATTTTTAATATTTTTATATAGTATATTATTAATCATGTTTAAGAGCATTAAAAAGATAAAACCTTGTTAAATTCAAAACAAAACTTAACGTAAAATCAACATGAAAGATGTCACATTACATGATATACGTTCGTTACATATGATCGGGTCGGCGCTAGTGATACTTGATGTTTTATTTATGTAAGGATGAGTTATTGATGATACACTCCGTGTCTAGAACAGTGATGTCTTCTTAGTATGTTTTCTTCATTATTAAAGCTAACATTATAATATGTTTTAAGTAAATAAATATCATAGTGATGCTAGCCGTGGTGCAGCGGCACAATGTGGGTTCGATCCCCACTCGACGAGATGAAATATTTACTTAAATTTATTTTTCCATTTCTTCGCTCTGGTGTCGAGGCTAAGCGCAGCGTTGAATTCTGCCACTTAACACGCGATGCCTCCAGAATTGGGCAGAAAGTGGGGAACGGAGTGTCCTACACTAGGTTCCCTCTGTCTACCCTGCTGTGTGTATCCGTATCCGTATGGATTTTTAAAATATCATAGTAGTATATAACAAAATCTATACAAATATATAAAAGTATACCGTTACTGATTGATTGACAGATTAAGCCCAACCCGAACCACGCAGCGAAGAACGCTAAAACATGCCAAATGAGAGTAACACTTGGAGAGGATTTAACGAAATTCCTGGGCGGCTTCTAGTACATGCAATAATTTCGAACTCGACTACGGGATATGTTTATTTTAATATTTTCTTTGCCTTTTTCAAGTTAGACTAAGTGTGACTTTGATAGTTTACTCGACACGTAATGTGGCTATTTGGACATTTAATAATAGAATCATTATGCAATTATGCATCTAAATATTTTATAAAGTGTGGATAAAAAAAATATTATCACACATTTTTTTCCAATCGATTCAATCCAGCTCATTTCTGAAAAAATATGCAAGAAAATTACACATTTTTTAAACATTTTTAAAGTGTTATTCCACACTTAGGTCTAAATAAGTAAAATTCTACATGTTTACAAGTGCATATTACATTATAAGTTTGGTATTATAGTAAATGCCTTGTGTAGAAAGTAAACGTATCGCGTTCCCTATAATCGCGGTCCAAACATCGGGTGCATCCAAACAGAGCAATTTCATGAAGCCTCAAACGATAGAACCGGTTGGGGGAAGCGTCGGACTGACTTTTGTGTTTTCTTTTTCCTTCACATAATCATTGCCCGTGAGGCCGAGTTAACTTAGGGAACAGTCAGTAAAAAAAAATTCGAGGCCAGTCGTGCCGCAAGGGCACAAGTGTGTGATTTCAAACGCGACTAGTTGTGGGTTCGATCCCCACTTGACGAAATGAAATATTTATTTAAACTTATATTTTTATTTTGCCCTAGTGTCGAGGCAAAGCGCGGCGTTAGTTCCGCCATTCAACACGCAACACCTCCAGAATTCGGCGGAAAATAGCTAACAGAGTGTCTTAGCACTAGCGTGAAGCTAATAAACAAATTGTTGCCAAATATCTACATTTTATAAAATGACCTATACTTATTCTAAGTGGCAGAGATAACTCTAGCCGCTGGTACAGTGGTTTACGTCGAAACGATTAACTTAACATTTATAGCCTATAGCTATAATATAATGGCAGCTATACCTTTAAATGTATATCGAGCACTCAAGAAATGGGGTATCCAATATAAAAATAAATTTTCTATTATTTTTATTATAAAGCCTTATATTATAAAGAATTGAAATCACTAGTTTCTATTACTAGAACTCAAAGCATAAACAAAAATTACTTATATCTACGAACAAATGTCATTATTCCCCCGCAGGCGCGCGGTCCGCGTCTGCTGGAACCTTAATTAAATACAGAACCCATGCATTATTCATAGCGCTAAAAAGACCGCAATTACAAGCTGCGGTTTGTTAGGCAGATCTTGAGATAATCTTGTAACATATATCATCTTTAAGGTGTGGAAAAGGAAATTGCTCACTTTCTATTATTTTCTCTTCTCTCTTTATACGAGGCCATTGATTCATCCATTGACTGAGGTGATCGGTGTGGGTTTGATATCTACTCCAAATAATAATTATATATAAATTTATTTATTTTCACGCTCTGGTGGACAAAGCGTGGTCTTGAGTTATGGAATAAAAAAAGTGCTGCCGCTCACTGAATTGTTTGTAGAAATTATAAATATTTTCGTAATATAGTCATTACAGACAGAGTTGGTAACCGAGTTTTTTTACACGTAGGTATTTGTATACAGATGTAGGTATATTTGTTGAAAATGTGTAAAATTTTGAACCAAGCGGGGCTCGAACCCGTGCCTCTGGAATACCATTAAAGCGTTGTAGGGTCAATAGCACTGCACTGTCGTGGCGTAGCGGCAAGTAAGTTGACTGTAAACGAGATGGATGTGGATTTGATCTCCACTCAAGTAACAAGAAGAAGTGCGGCGTTGAACTCTGCCACTCTACACGCAATGTCTCAAAATTTTATTGGAAAGCAACGATCGACATGTTAAAAAACACTTTAATTCATTCATAGTAAAAGTACAACATTCAAACATTGTATTCGCTAAAATGACTTGAAATATGTTTTCCTTAAAAACCAGTACGTAATACAAATAACAATTTAGATAAAATTATGTATATCTAAATTCTTTATTTATTATTATATAATATTGTACAAACTTGTATAGCTAGTTTTTCACTGGGACGAACAATTCTATGAAAAATATAATTAAGAAATACTTTTACAATAGTACAGGAAGTCACTGTTTTTATTACAATTTTATGCGCTTTACAACATTTCCGTATGAAAAACAAAAAAAAATATTATTACATATTAGTAATAATTTAATTAATTCGTTTCCCAGAATTGTTATTCAGTTACAACTTTTAGTAAGTATATAGCTAATATTTATAAGATTAATGTATTCCTTTTTAAAAATTTGTAATATGTCTTGTTGTCATGGTAATATGAAGTTTTTTGTCATGTCAATGAAGTACAATGTGTGACTAGGTTGTGGGTTCGATTCCCACGCAAGGAAACAAATTTTTTTTATGCCCTTGCTTTTGCACCAAGATAGAGCCCAGCGTTGAATTCTGTCACTCAACACACTAACCAAACCGAAACCCTTCTTTCTACGTCTATTTTATATGGATTAACGATAATGCCATGATATTATTTAATTAAATTCTGTGAGCACATTGCTTTATTACCTGAGTAGCAGCATAGAGCACATAATATATAATTTGAAATTAAATATTTATAAAATAAAAAAAGAAAGTTTGACTGTAAAGTATAACGAATAATGTTATATTCATAAATTAAATAAGTTTGACATAGATAGAATTTTGAAGTTCATAATATCGCTCATTTACAAAGATGTAATTCTATTTTAAAAAAGAAACAACTTGAATATGTCAAGGTATGGGGAAAGACAAAAAATTTTGATAGCGTCTTCGGAAACATAAAAAAAGTAGATACAATTAAAAAAAATTAGACAGTTTGATGACGTCAATCACAATAGCATTTTTTAAAATTTAATAATTAGAAAAGGCTATCTTGCCTCAGTGGAATAGCATCTACTGAAAGGCGATGATCGTGAGACCTCCATTCGTTTCCAGGAAATAATCTATTTTAATGTTTCACTCAATTGTGTAAGTGCGGCGTTGAGTTCCATTGTGAGCAATGGAACTCAACGCCGCACTTAGACACACACAACACACAATATCCTAAGTTCAGGTAAAATGTGTATCCTGACACTACGAGTAATTAAATTCTCTACTATATGCATGAAATTAATTATATAAAATTGTTCCGATTATCGACATATTGATAGCCCTATGAAATACATTATAGTGCTATCGATCGTAACTTATACTTGTCAATCAAGATCTTCCATCATACCGTATAATTATGCTATTAAAGTAAAAGAAGTGGTTATTGAGATATTTATGAAAGCTATTACATTTTATCTGATGTGTATTAAAGAAAGAAAAGAATAATTTATAAACTTTTAAATGTTTTCTGTGTAAAATATAGATTAACTAGCTCTGGACATTTTTAAAGAGACAGTCATTTTTGTCTCTTATTTTAATTCGACTTTCCGCTATTACTTCTCTTACTATTGTATACCAATGTATATAAATAACTAGAGGGCGCGCGCGGCTTCGCCCGCTTATTAGGAGTGAATTCTAAAAAAAACCACGAAACACGTGTTCAATAAAATATTTTTAACAGTCTGAATTTATATTTTTATAAAAATCGGTGGCAATTTAAAGATTTTTCCTTATAAACTTTTAACCCCTTATTTGAACCCTTAGGGGGTGAATTCTTAAAAACCATGAAACACGTATTTAATGAAATATTTTTAAGAGTCTGAATTTCAAATTTTATAAAAATCAGTACAGATTAAAAAAAATTCCATACAAATTTTCAACCCCTATTTCATCCCTTTACGGTTAAAATTTTTCAAATTCCCTTCTTAGTGGATGTCCAG
This sequence comes from Heliconius erato demophoon, assembly GCA_018249695.1. NCBI lineage: Eukaryota > Metazoa > Arthropoda > Insecta > Lepidoptera > Nymphalidae > Heliconius > Heliconius erato. The sequence goes on from DWQW01008348.1 coordinate 6,238, forward strand.
AATATGAAAATAAACATCTGCCCAAATTTCACGTTTTTACCATCAGCGGTTACGGCTCTGCGTGCGTCTTACCTCAGTCAGTCAGCACAAGTCCTTTTATATATATAGATAATAATAAATAATATAATACTCTGCAAGTAACTTAAACAAAACTTGAGGCCAGTCGTGGCGCAGCGGCACAAAGTGTGACTGTAAAACCGACTGGTTGTGGGTTCGATCCCCACTCGAGGAGATGAAATATTTATTTAAATTTATATTTCCATTTCTTCGCTCTGGTATCGAGGCTAAGCGCGGCGGTTGAGTTCTGCCACTCAACACGCAATGCCTCCAGAATTTGACAGAAAGTGAGGAACGGAGTGTCTTAACACTAGGTTCCCTCTGCGTACCCTACTATATGCGGGATATAGCGTAAAGCTGATTTATTTGATTTATTTTTTATTTAACTTAAACAAACCACAGTAGCCTTCGATCACGGATGGACTACACCGATCGCTAGTGTTTCGTCATATTGCCCAACGCACAAAGCAAAGTAAACTTTTCGAAACATTGGATAGCTATTGTTTTCCAATTTAAAACGGCTATTTTATATAATTTCCGTTAAGGAAGTGTATCGGGCACAATTTGACAGGTTATCGCGGGCGCGGCGATGCGGAACGGCGCGGACGCAGGTGTGAGGGCAAGGGCCGGAGTTCAAAGCAATGTCATTGTCTTTCAACTCCCACGGCGGAGATGTCAAAATGTTAGTTAGTTTTTTTTATAGTTTTTTGAAAATGGAACCGATTCCATACAATTAATAGATTTTCGTACAATTTCTACTTTATTTTAGTTGCGCTACTTAGGCTACTTTAGGTTATCAATATTGAAATAGATATCTATTTTTTTTCTTCATTTTATCGTCTTGCTGTATACCGCATATTGCAAAATAGGCAAGAGGAACCTAGTGTTAAAATACTCCGTTCCTCAATTTCTGTTAACTTTTCAAGACTTGTATAATGAGTGGCGAAACTCAACGCCGCGCTCGATACCAGAGTGAGAAAATGAAAACTTTCATTCCTCAAGTGGAAATCAAATCCACAAACGTCGCAGTTTTTTTCTTAAGTAGTATATATTATGTGTACTCATAGAAATAACTATTATTACTTAAAAATAACAACAAGAAAGTAATTCTTTAATATTTGTAGTTAAAGCGCTACTATGGACATCAACCACAAGTTATCACATGTAATATAGACAGAAACGCCTGTTATTAGAGCTGTCAACCGGCACTCTCGTCAAGCCATTAAGGCACACCCAGGCCTAGCAATCATCAGCCAATTTGTCCCGTGTCAGCTTTTTTAACCTCGATTTCACAGAAAACTGAGCGATTCGTTTTTTGCTAATTCTAAACAAGCTCAGTGTGGGAAGAAATCGATTAATTGTATAAAAATACCTTAAGTCTTTTATTACGTATTTTATCCAGTTACTCTATTGAAAGTAACTGGATAAAAGAAGAAAATTAATTGAACCTTTTTTGACAGAATAAAGACACTTAAAAAAAAGGATATACTTAGTCTGTTCTTTATTTTTTGGCTCAGAGACATTTAGGCGGGAATTAAGTGGCATTTTATGTAAAACGTACTTATAGGTATGTATCGAAAATCACCTTAAAATGTTCTAAATGACTGCAGAATTAATTTAAAATGTATTTAAAAAAACATTTATGGATGCGCTCATTATCATTTTATTCAGGTTTACTCCTCATACGGAAACGTGCGTGTGCGTTGTAAAAAAATTACAAGGAAAAGCAATACCGTGATACGTTGTACGCTTGTAACTGTTATTTACCGCAAATAAAAGTACAGTCTATATGTTACTGCGAATATGTATAATTCTGACATTCTATACAATACCTTGCCAATGTATAGAATACCTGGGGCGTCCAGGCACTGTATGAAATATTATGAATATTATTGTATATAGTAAGTACTCCACGGGCAATTTTTAAAATTAATAGTTTTTTGTCTATATTGCTAAACTAGAGATTTAACAATTTTTAAGTCCAAGTTAGGTTAGGTTAGAAATCAGCTTCAAGCTGTATCCCGCATACAGCAGGGTCGGCAGAGGAAACCTAGTGTTAAGACACTCCGTTCTTTACTTTCTGCCGAATTCTGGAGGTATTGCCTTTGAGTTGAGTGGCAGACCTCAACGCCGCGCTTGTCTCGAGACCAGAGCGAAGAAATGGAAATATAAATTTAAGTAAATATTTCATCTCCTCGAGTGGGGATCGAACCCACAACCAGTTGGTTTTACAGTCACATTTTGTGCCCCTGCGACACGACTGGCCTCAAGTTAGAAACTTAGGTTAGAAATTTTTACTAAATAAATTTTACGAAGTATTAATTTAAAATAGATCAAATTATAGATTAAATCACAAATGAATAGCAGTTTGTTTTATTTTCGCAAAAAGTAACCATTAATAAGTAGCGTTTACAAGCGAGTTGTAGCCAACTGGGGGCATTATTATTGTAATATGAGACAGCCCGGCATACCGGCATTGCATATAAAGTGTAATTTTCTTCACAAACAACTACCATTTGTTACAAAGCAATGTCATTGTTCCAAAACTTGTTCTTGAAGCATTGAATATTATTATATCAGGGTTTATACACATATCTCAGGAGATACGTACGATACACCTTTCGGATTGTTATCACATTTCACATATGTATTTTTTAAAGTGTTATGTCACACTAAATTTTCCTTTTTTTTCGCTCCACACTGTACCCCGCATATAACGTAGGCAGAGGGAACCTAAGTTGTTAAGACAATCCGTTCTTCAATCGTAGACAGAGCGAAAGCATCAAAATATTTATAAATTATAATTAATTTCCCCGAGTGGGAATCGAACCCACAACCACGGCATTTACAGTCCCACACTCAAGCCACTGTGTCACGACAGCTTCAAAATTATTGTTATTATTATTAGTATAAATATTTTAAAGTAGCGGGACTCGAACTCGCCTTGCCTCGCCTCTCGGAAGCGAGCCTCCCAAATATATTTCAAATTTGTTTTTCAGTCATACTGAAAATTATAACCGGAGGTGTTATACAGGTGTGTACTATTATTAAATAATAATAATGAAGCCATTATGATTATTATTAAATTATAATACAGTCTATGTAAAATTAACGTTACGCTACAAAGAATCGAATACAACTATTACTTAAGTTTATCTGTGCCTAATTTAAGTTTTTATTTGTAAATTTATATGCAAATGCGCCATTATACTGCTACCATTAGCCGGCGTGAGTCAACGCTTCAACAGATAACGACGTTATAATGACAAGTTTTCTATTTCATTCAAGTAATTTAGTATAATGTTGTCACAGCCACTCGCTGTGAGGTGTTTATTTAAACGCTTTAGAACTATAATTAAACTAGCGTTCAGTAGCTTAAGCTTTATAATTTAGCTCCACGCTGTATCCTTCATATAGTGGGGTAGACAGAGGTATCCTAATAAAACTCTCCGTTCCCCACGCATCGCCCAGTTTTCAAGATTAAACATCTAATTGTTAAACCGCAGAACTCAATGCCGCGACTTGTCTTTTTATCAGAGCGTGGAGTGGCTATAATTTATTCCTTGTGGGTATCGAATCCAAAATAGTCGTTTTTGCAGTCAAAGGAAGTTTTACATTTTTTTTATACAATCTAAGATACATTCCAGGGTTTGAACTATTTGATATTGTTTGTTGAGATAAAAATATTATTGATTCAATATGATTCGATTTCGATTGGATTACAATTTCATAAGAATAAGAGGTATAATAATTGGCGTTAATTAAGGCGAATAATTGAGTTCCGCCACTTAACACGAAATTCGTCGAAAAATGGGGAACGGATTGTCTTAATACTAAGTTCCCTCTGCGTACCCTGCTGTGTGCGGGATACAGCGTGAAGCTGATTTTTTTTAAAAAATATAATGATATAAATAGATAAAAGTAAATTACATAAGTATTTTTTCCGTGGTCTTTTTTTCACATAACCCGTTATTAATTTCTGTCGTGGAACTCAACGCCGCACTTCTTTTACGAGCGTAGGGAAATCTAATTGAAGATTGTTTTTGCTTTTCAAATTGACCATATTGGTAACTTGTTAATCTATACATTTTCTTTACACCTGTAGGTAACATAAATTATCTCTAAGTTAAGTAAAGCAAGTTAACTAATAACTAACACAGGTAGAACTTCCGCTCATTAGCGTTGTTCGAAGCACGCTTAAGACCAGTTATCATTGGAGTAACAGAAGCGTTACTCCTTTTACGTATTTCATAGGAAGTAGCAACTAATAAAAACACGTTAAATTAAAATGTTTATCGCGTCTAAGCTTATTTCTAAGCGTGTTACTAAATTTATGCTTCATATAAATATTTCATAGTTGTTGATTGTCGTTGAGTTCCGCCACTCAACACACAATCCGTCGAAAAATTCGCGGTAAGTGGGGAACGGAGTGTCTTAACACTAGTCAACCTCTGACTACCCCGCTGTATGTGGGATAAATTATTACACATTATTTATACATTATTACCTACATGCGGGATAATTTTAAACACGATTGTAATTGATTGAAGAAAATGTAAATTATATATTTCATTTTCTCGAATGGGAATCGAAACCACAACCTGTCGCATTAACACTCACACTTTATGCCACTGCGTCACGACTGGTCTCACTGAATGAATAGATAATTTTAATAACCTCTGTTTATAGGCAAACAAAATGTTGTATAAGTTGGCTTCTTTCTGTATATTTTTGAAGCCTCACACTGTATATTTTATATAGCAGAAGGATGCAGTGGGAGTATAGTGTAAGGGTATTCCGTTTCCCACTTTCCCATAATTTTTTGAGATATCACGTGTTCAGTGGCGAAACTCGCCCACTTTAACTAATTACAAGGAAAACTCTCTATGTGTTTCGCCACTCTACACATTTTTGAAAAATGAGGCACAAAATGAAAACCGTGCCTATATATTTATTTATGTCACTGCCCTCTCATATATTGGATAAGGATAAAAATAACTTAACTTAACTTAGCTGCAACTTAGCTACGGCCTATACATTTCACCTCGTCCACTGTCACCAAACTCTTCATACAACCCTCCGGGGGGTCCTTATGCTTTTTATGTGACCTTCCACCAGTATCCTTGATACTGCGTTTTCGAAGATCAACCGAGGTCTTCCCCTACCTCTCCTACCACTGATTTTTCCATCATAAATCTTTTTTACTATTCTTTCATTCAACATAAAAAAAAAAATCATCATAATGCACTTACCACTTCCATATCATTAAAAAATTCCTAAATAAATAAATAACAACTTCACAATAGATAAGATTTTATAATTTTTAAAATTAATTAACAAATAACAAAGTTTAACGTATTCAAAATGATCATTAAAATTCTAAAAATCCAATGCAACCGCTAAAGCAAGTGAAGTCTCAAGCCTTTATCGTCCAACTACAAAGACAGGAGTGCATTTGAAACTGATTTGAATAGACACCCTCTTTAAAATATGAAAGTATAAATTATATAACAATAACTTGATGTACGTACAGACAGACGGTAACGATTATATTATACAGCCCATGGGAGATTTGTTGCGAATAAATGAATGACAGGAAGGTATCGGGTTCCATTCCCGGTGTTGACGGTTTCATAAATTAGAATGAAAATGTTTGTACACATAGTGAGTTATGAGAAAAAATAGGACACTCAACCCTTTTTGGAGTCTTTTGTATTTTTTTTTTTGCATATAATTTTGAATATGATCATTTTAATTTTAGCACCATTGTTAGAAAACTGTATATAAGGGTCGTATGTTCGATTCTATTACGAGGAAATATTTAAAGTGATCATAATTTATAATGAAGAATATGTCAGAAATATATCATCTAACTACCTAACTCGTATGCAATGTCAATGTATGTTTCCATAACCTAAATAGCGTGGATTCCCATACTGAAAAAGTACTAAACGTATTCTGAAAGTTAAGTCAAATTAAAATATTCTTATATTTAAATAAAAAAGGATGACCTCGATAAGAATTTAGCTTCCCAGTAATTTAAGGACAACGATAGAAATATACAAAAACTTCAGAATTTTAGCACACATGCTTGGAAGTCTAAACAGATCATTCACAGCACCAATTCTTACAATATCACACTGAACTTATTTTGTTTAGATTAAAAAACTCATCACAACATTATTATCACTCACATTAAAAGAATACAAAACTATATTTAATTTCGTAATATAATGAGAAATGATGAAAAAAAGCAGACAAAAGACGTGGACGCCGCGCCGCGAGACGCACTCGTGCACTGTATCTCATCAACATAATGCAGAGTCGAGCGGTCGAAATTCATCTTACTTTTATGAGGAGAGCTTTAATTCGAAATGCTTTTTTTCTATTTTACATTTGCGAATGTAACGGTTTTAGCAATATAGTCTCTATTGTAGACATTAAATATTTTTTATTCTTTTTTTTTACAGCTTCACAGTGTATTCCACGTATAAAAGGGCAGGATAGGCAGAGGGAATCTAGTGTTAAGACACTTCGTTCTTCGTGCACCGCATTGTATGTTGAGTGTCGAAACTCAACGCAGCGTTTTATCTTCTTAGCTATGTGAGGAAAATTAAAATAATTGATTGTAACAGTAGCAATCGAAAACGCTACCTACGCGTTTAGTTAAGTTCTGACTTAACTTAATAATACACACATTTAAATGTTTTCTCATTATTTCTATTAATTACTTTTTTAATTAAAAAGTTATTTTTGGTTTATATAGCTTGCAATGCTGCCGAGCAATAGATTTTAATGATAAAAAGACACTTTTTATCGTACCTATTTTTAAAACAAAGGAATATATTAATTTGTTATTCGATTTCAAAAAAATAGGATTCAAACCCGCAACCCTCCCTGTCAACCACTCACAATTCCACTATACAATCTAAAACAGACATATACAACAACAAACATTTTCCAAAAAAAAATAAGCAAAGTCTAATATTTAATAAGGCCCGGTGCGCAAGCGCATCATTACATTATTCCCATCTAAAGCACCTATTGTCAAAGTCCATCAAACCACACTGGGGCGTAGGGAGCGACCCCTAAACATGCTCTTGACTGCACAATGAACTAATCATAGCTAGTATTTAATACGGATTGAGGGGATATTGGAGCAACAGATTATTTATTTGTACGTATATAAACCAATTAAATTCAGAATTTTTATTCCTCTGTAATAATATTTGCCGTCCAAATCATCGTTTGCATGGACTGTATAACGGAATTTCTAAAGTCCGTCCGTCCGTTGTCTGCGGAACGGAAGAGTTTTTTATATATAGTAATTATAATCAAGGTTTTCGTTAAGTTAAAATTATGTACAATAGGTTTTTTGAAAAAAAAAAGAACAACAACAAAATAAAATAGAGACAAATTTTTATTTAACAAAAAATGTTAAAAAATAACATCTATGTAAAATAGAATTACATTATCTTAAGCATACAAAGATATTTTTTTAATGTTATTATAAAATCGCTATCTCTTATAAGTTATACCCACGCCAAAAGTTTGAACTCATAATACGATTGTTACAGACTACACTATACTCGTATTTTATGTCAGGTTGTAAATGTCACGTCGTATCGGTGTTTGTCCAAAGCTGTATCTTTAAATCTTTTGTGCAATGAAAGCTCCGTTTGTTCCGTAGATTTTTTTTATAAACCCGCTTAAAATATTTGTTATAACAAATATATGTTTATATTGTATTA
>DWQW01008349.1:0-14042 GCA_018249695.1 Heliconius erato demophoon
CAGAGCGAAGAAATGGAAATATAAATTTAAGTAAATATTTCATCTCCTCGAGTGGGGATCGAACCCACAACCAGTCAGTTTTGCAGTCACACCTCGTGCCGCTGCGCCACGACCGGCCTCAATATATACATATATTGTTTTAGGAAATTATAAATTTCGACAAAAGCGAAGTTAAATAATGACGATAATTAAGTATTATGAGTTCAAAGAAGTAGGTATTCGTCATCGTCGTCATATCACAGTTTTCTGCTAAAAGTGCCAACGCTGAACATTGGCATCCGTGCCTTATCTACCCGATACTACATTACGTATCGACATATTCACATTTATATTAAAAACTTTATATCGAGATTCAATTTTGATCGTGTGCTGATCTTTACATTGCCTAGATCACTATATAGCTGGCTAGCACTTACTAACTTAGCCAGACAGATTACGATGCATCCAGTAGAAATTCTGGCAGATTGAGGAAAACTATATTTCCTGATATTTCTAAATCAAATAGGTAAAACCGACACCGGCTCGCTCGTAGTATGTTGTTGCATTTTGCCATGAGGTAGACGCTGTCTTCTAGCGGTAATAAAGAAACATAACTAAACTTAATTTTTATAAACTATAAATGTCGATTTCTAAATGTACAAATACCGAAAGTCTCTACATTATAAAGCTACCTTAAACCACGCAACGGATTTTAATACCGTCTCAATGGGATTTGTATTTTTAAATTCTTTTTTATAACATAAAATAATATACCATATAAGGTTTTACTTGCGGTTCGTTGGCTCTTTTTAGTAATATGTATTGTTTTTTTCAAATATCCTCTGTCCTTGACTGATAACTTTATGTACTTTTAAAAATATACGAACAAAATTTGAATTGGATAAGTTGAATAGTTTAAGTGTTACAAATAAAAAAGTCACTTTGACATTTACAATATTAATATTGTAGAAATCAATTTTCTGGGCTGACCTTACGATATACGATAATGCCGAAAAATTCCGACATCTCTTAAGAAGATGTTAGATTTGCCCAAACTTAATGCCACTATTGGGCTAGCAATATTTATTGGTTAAAACAATATTTTTTTAATACTGTTATAGTTTTTTTATTGATTACTTATCAAAAATTATACTATTTAGGCAGATAATACAAATCTAACGGTACAAAGCTAATATACTATTCGATTTTATATAAAAAAAAACAGGACAGGCGCTAGTCGGGCTCGCACACCGAGGGTTCCGTACAAAAATTGGAGATCTTGCTTATTGGAGCTTTTTCTGAAATACGAGCTTGGCTTAACCAGAGCCATTTCATCTGATACCTCAGTTGAAATGGCGGCTTTATTATCAAATTTTGTCCCCCTTTAAGGCTATTATTTTTCAGGATTTAACAACAGATTTATAGTTTTCATATTTTTCACCGAACTAGTGTTACCTGTAGATTCTAGTTGTCAAATTTCATAATTCTAGATCAACCGGAAGTAACATTTTAATTTTGATTCCTTTCATAGCGTCGAAAATACGCGTTTTTTGCTATATAAATGGCAATATCTTTTTTAAAGTAAATGTGCGATTTTTTCAGAAAATCATAGGGGCCGTAGATATGGTTTGAATTTTAACTCGATATCTCCAAGCGTTCTTGAGATAAAAGCTCTTGACACACATACAGATAGACAGACGAACAACAAAGTGACCTTATAAAAAAATCAGCTTCACGCTGTATTCCGCACACAACACGGTAGGCAGAGGGAACCTAGTATTAAGACACTCCGTTCCCCACTTTCTGCCGAATTCTGGAGGCATTGCGTGTTGCGCTTAACTTCGACACCAGAGCGAAGAAATGGAAGTATAAATTTAAGTAAATATTTCATCTCCTCGATGTGGGTTCGAGTGGGGATCGAACCCACAACCAGTCGGTTTTATAGTCACACCTGGTGCCGCTTCGCTACGACTGACCTTCTGATCTTATGTAATCTTATAAGGGTTCCTTTTTTCCTTAAAAGACGGAACCCTAATAAACATGCTAAAAGTTTTATCATAATAATTCTAAGTGTTTGAAGGTTAAATGCTCAGATGACTGCCATAAAATTTATTCTTGTTTGAAGTAATTTTGCTAATATTAGTTAAGCTAGAATTCTACCTAGACCTTGATCAGACTTCTAATATATATGTTACAACTATTTTATATAATTTCATCACGGTATTTTATATAATATAGCAGATGTAGACAGTAATGCAGTACATTTCATTTTCTATTTAATTAAGTTGAACCTAATATATAGATTTATATAGATACTATATTTTTAATTTGAATCCGATTATATAATCGGATTCAAATTAAAAATATAGTATCTATGAAGATTTTACATGAATTATATAATTCATGTAAAATCTTCATTTCCACAGTAGCTCTTTATCGAATAGTAACTGTTTATCTGATTTCGGTAGAAGAACTAGGGAAAAATATCTATAGATAGATAAAACTATACGCCGCCGCCGCGCCGCTTCGGTAGAATGCATAAAAATTGAGAGCCTGACCACACCATTCTTCGTTCGTTTCGATTTTTAAGAGGTGTATTTTCGTTCTTTTAAGGTAGCTTCCGTTTTCTTAAGGGTCGTGCTTGTGTTTTTTATAGGATAGCTTCGCTTTTTTTATATGTATAATTGACATTCAATAAATACTTTAATTTATTTTTTAAAATATTTCATTATTCTGTAACTTTTTTATTGTAACGCGATATTCGCAGAAAAACTTTTTTCAACTGACGAAATTTACTTGCCATCCAAAAAAAGGACATTTGTACGTCCCGATGAGATGTTTCGGGACACAGGGACACATAAACGAAAAACGGGACGTCGTCGTTAGGCACCTAACGTGACCAGACGTCCCGTTTTTACACACATTTATTTTACGTGTATGTTGTCGCCTATAACAATGAATCTAGACCACAAGTCATGGTCAGTATATATCTTGGCGTTATCACAGGCGATATTTATGATGTCAACATATTTCCTAAGATTTTCATCTATGTTTTTTCTTACGCTACGCAAGCACATAGTATGTTGTGATTTCATAAGTAATATTATAACAATCGGTATGTTTTCATTTGAATGAGCTGTTTACAATACAATGACTAATTAATGATAAATTAAATATCAATATAGGCATTTGTTAGTATTATTATCTCTTAATCTCTTAAGACCTTCGCGAGATAGTGAACATCAAGATATATAGCTGTGAATTCACCGTATGTTAGATTAAATTATAATTTATATGTATACAAATTTATATGGATGTGTATGAGCGGCGTTGAGTTTCGCCACTCAACACGCAATGTCTTAAGAATGGAAGTCTTAATGGGAACAGAGTGTCTCTCCACACTGGCTTCCCTCTGCCTACCCTGATATATGTGCAGGATACAGCGTGAAGATGAAAATAAATGTATACATATAAAGAAATAGGTAAATAGGGATACAGCGTGAAGCTGATAATATTAGAAAAATTGGATAGATACATAGCAGACATACTGGCAATATTTAGTTGATCTTGCACATATATGTATATTTTAACTTGTTACGTATGATGGTATAGATTATGGCATTTGTTTATTTTGCTTATCTAACCGTTATTTTAATTTAGTTTTTGACTCAACTAGAAACGCCTTAATAAACAAAATTAATGAATATAATTGTAATGTCAACACAAACTGATAGCCTCACGAAGGTACGAAAAGAAAAAAATATATTTGTACCTGTGACCAGTTGTAGGACCTTTGTGTTGACAGTATTTAAAGTAAAAAAGTTGACCGTCCCCTTAGTTGAGAAATCCTCGGTCCACATTAGGACAGTGTCGGTTTAACAGGCTCTACGTAAAATGCTTTCTATTCTAAACTTCTCATCGATACCTATGCATTTTATGTTACTTCTTTTTTTCTCTTTTTAATTTACTCCGCTATCAAAACAGAAAATTAAATTTAGTTTTATAATTTAGTGGAATTTGAATTTTTTTATTGATACATTAATCTATTATCATTTCATAGCATTAATTTTATTATCAAAAAAATATTTAAAGCAATGAAAAAAATAGTAATAAAATATGAATCAATTAACTCTTTCGTTCATGTCAGACTAGGGGTCGCAATATCGGACCATTCAAGCAAAACCGGGATTTTCGATATCGACTTCAGAAAAATCCCGGGATCCCGGTTTTTTCGATATTTTCGATATTTTAGTTTTTTGTACTAAAATTAGTAATTTTTCAAGCCTCTGTTTATTTTTAGAGTTAAGTTAGGTATTTTTAGGGAAGTAATAAATTAAATTATATTTACTAAATAAAACAATTTTTAATTGTAATAAACAGTTTAATAATAAATCACTTTAGTAATAATATTTATCAAATTTACTATAAAAAAAATATATAATAATTTGCTACGAAAAATATCTTATAGGCTTATTATTTAACAACATATATTTTACAGCGTTTTTGCAGCGATGGGCGGAATTTTACAAGTAGATGTATGAATGTGATGACGCCTCAGTCTCAAGTAGCAGCGAAACGCTGAGTCTTGATGTAGCTGATGGCGAAATCAGTGTAAAAGAAGTTGAGAGTGCAATACTAAGTCTGAAATGTGGTAAGTCAGCGGGAGCAGATGGAGTTACTGCCGAGATGATCAAATATGGTGGGCTACGCGTCTTGGACTTGTTCTGGTTTTTGTGCAATTTATGCTGGAAATCAGGGGAGGTCCCAGACAATTGGCGAGATGCGGTCATCGTGCCTTTGTATAAAGGCAAAGGTTCACAGATAGACTGCACAAGCCATAGGGCTATCAGATTAGCTTAGATAGTAAAATTTATACTAAAGTTTTAGCGAGAAGAATGCAAGACAGATCTGAAAGGCTGTTGTGGGAGGCCCAAGGAGGCTTTAGACCTGGAAGAGGGTGTATGGATCAGATCTTTTCCCTCTGTATGATCACTGAAAAATTTTTGGCCGTTAACCAAAAAGTTTTCTGTGCTTTTGTGGACTTGGAAAAGGTGTTTGACAGAGCGAAATTATGGGAGATACTACTCCGGTACAATGTGAGCGGACCTTTGTTGCAGGCTGTAAAGTCTCTTTACAGAGATCACCCAGCCTGCGTGCGAGTAGGAGCTGGCATGTCGCCCTGGTTTGACATCCGATCGGGTGTTAAACGAGGTTGCGCCATGTCAGCTAGGTTGTTCAATTTGTATTTGGATAGCTGTCTCCAAGGAGTGAAGCAAAGTGAAATGGGAGTGAAAGTAGGTGACCTGAATGTGAATTGCCTGTTGTACGCAGATGATGTAGTGCTTATTGCATCATCAGAATGCGAGTTGCAGGCATTGGTCACCACTCTGAAAGAAGGGTGTGAATATAATGGTCTACGCCTCAATGCAAATAAGACAAAGGTTCTGATTTTTGAAAGAGATGAAGAAAGGAACGAATGCAAGATCAGTGTAAATGGAAAGATATTAAAACAAGTGAATGAAGTGGTATACTTGGGAAGTATGTTCAGTAGAGATGAAAGATGCGAGATGGATGTGGAAAGGCGTATTGTTGCCGGTAACAAGGTTAACGGAGCCTTAGTTGCATTGATGAGATGGCGAAACGTCAGCACAACTGCGCGTTTGGCCGTACACAATGCCGACCGACTCTGTTATACGGCAGCGAAACGTGGGTATTACAGAAGAAGAATTAAAGAAAGATGAATGCCGTGGAGATGCGATCTCTTCGTAGGATATGCGGAGTCAGCTTAGCGGATCGAATCCGCAATGAAGAGGTACACAGAATGGCAAGTACTAGCGAGGATGTCACGGTGAGAATGAAGAAGAACGTGCTCAGCTGGTTTGGGCGCATCGAACGAATGAGTGATGAAAGAATGGCAAAAAAGATATAAATCTTTTGGAAAAGTGAGCGGTAAGAGAGGTAGGAGGAGGAGTTGACCTTCGAAAACAGTATCAAAGATACTGGAGGAAGGTCACGTAAAAAGCATGAGGACCCCCCGAAAGGCATGTATAAAGAGATTCATGACAATGGACGAGGAGAAAGAGGTATGTAGAGACCGTAGCGTTTGGCGCTCCGTTCTGACTACCCCGCTAGAGATAAAGCGTGAAGTCTGTTATAACATATATATCATATTAATCAATATTAACGAAACACAATAATGACACCTGGAACATCGATGGGCAAGAAAAGCTTGCAACAACGACTTGCCACAAAGACGCGCAACAACGACGTGCAATGAAAAATACGGTATTCGTACGTTTGTTGGTCGGGTCGGTCAAACTCGGTTAATGTCGTAAAATTCCGAATTTTGAGGACAACTCATCGTTTACTTTTGCCGATGTATGTTATGTACCATTGTATATCTTAATTAAGCCTGAATTTAATAGTAGGCATGTTTTAATTCGAATAACTAACTTTTAACTTTCTAAAATCCAAAAATATCGAAAATCCCGGTTTCTTGTAAAATTAAAACCGGGATTTTAAAGACCTATATTTGGTCCGATATCCCGGGATTTTTGAATCCCGGGATCCCGGATTGCGACCCCTAGTACTTACATGAAAGCAACTAGATCTATAAATTTCAAGTCTATAAATTAAATTTTACTAGAAGTAACTAGTACTACTATTATGTCAACGCACGACGATTAACAGATTTCTCTTGAAAAAAAAAATTTTTTTATTCGTTTCGATCTTTTCACTTTTTCACTAAAAAATCATTTTTCACAAAAAAAAAGCATTTCATATGATGACAGATTCTTTAAATATACATATGTAAATTATTGTGGATTTTATGACTATATTAATATATGAATAATTGTTCAAATCGACATCAACGAAAGTACCTACATTGATCCCTAAAGTCTGTAGGAGAAAAGGTCATGTTATTGTCAGGGATATTTCTTATAGTGATGTAGAAAAACCCTTTCCACTCTTGTACTGTGATAATGGACTTCATTAATTTCGCTTATACAATTTATTCTATTTAAATATGTAGGTCGTCTATATTGGGACCACAGATTTATACTCGGCGTGTGGTTTTTTTTTATTCTATAAAATGCGGCGTTAAGTTGCACCATTCGCCACAAACTTCGGTCAAATGTCGAAAATGGAATGTATAAATTCTAAATAACTTGCTGTATGCGGGATCTCTCTTACTATGCCTATGTGCGGGAGAAAGTTAAATTTAAAGATTCTTTAACGCGAAATATATTATTTATCTCTTAAAAAACCCTCACCACCATATAAAGTTGACTGCAATAAAAAACAAAAATTACGTATATATGAAAACAAAAAAAAAAACATTAGGATGATATTTTCCACACCTAGAACAAAAATTTAAAAAAAAGAAACACATCATTATCACCTGCAACAGTTTTCCCGAGAGACGTCCCATATTTCCAATTCCCGCTGTCGATTATACGAAAAACCTTAGTTCTATAGAAACAGCCGCCCAAATCGTGTTGACACTTACATTTATTAAAAACACCCAAAACAACATTTATTACTATGTGATAAAGTTTCAGTGCTATTTCGTGGGTGTCTTCCTAAATTGGTCGGTTCAAAAGTCGATATTTTATTCGTGCTTGTTAAATTTCATTGTCGTTTAGAGATTTACTTGTATGTAATTCCTTATGGGATAAAGTTTATTTTATTCAAATACAGCACCCTCTGTTAATATAAAAAAATGCTTTCTTTTTGCCGCTACAAAAGGATTGTTAGGACACGTTACCTTTTATATAGATGAGTAATGCTTATTGAAATACTGTAGGAGGATTCGAACCCGTGAAGAATCATTCGTGGATGCCGTCAAAGTACCGAGCCATCTAGGCTATATGAGCGTATTTTTATTTTTTTAGCTTCATGCTATATCCTGAACGTAGCAACGTAGGCAAAGGAAACCTGCGATTCTAATGTTAAGACACTCTCTTTAACCACTTTCCCGTTTGCAATAATTATGTTTGTCGTAAATATTAACATTTTTTATAATTTACACATTTTTCTTACGTAAAGCGGTGAAAAAAGTACAAAGGACTATTGTACCTTTTTCGCCGCTTTACGTTAATATATGATGCTTTTCTAAAGAAAGTACGTGATGCTTTTCTACAGAAGGTTACTTTATCATTATCGTCACAACAATTATGGCGGCCATTACTGGACATACGCTTTCCCTAAGGATCTTCACGACGATCGACCCAATGTTGTTCACATTTCCTGTGACCAGGACGGTTCATTATGTGATGGCTCAGCGTACTGCTACTTTAGCTGAGCATTTTTTAAAGCAATATCGGTTAATTTAGTTTTTCTACGGATGTCCTGATTAGTGATTCTATCACTCAGGAAAATACCAAAACAAGAAAGTTACTTACTTAGTCAAATTAACGGAATTTATCTATATGGTTGGACCATAGAACATTCAAAGCTTAGATTTACAATCGCCACAAAAGCTGGGACCCACACAAAAAGTGCATTGTTTTAAACAAGATGACAATTGGTCACAGTGGATACCCAACATTGTGCGTTATACCCGCAAATGCAAAGAAAACACTTAAAATACTAAAATGACTAACAATATGTGCCCTTATTCAACAATCTTTTATACTCGGTTCCCGCTAAAAGTCCCAGCCGAAGCGCCCGCAGTGTCGCCAAACGCGTGAAATTATATAACAATAGATGGTAATGATCCGTTACGGGTGAAAAATATAAATAAATATATATGGATGGCTGTGCTATGCAAAATCCTGTACAAATTTGAGTTTAAACAGCTTAAAGACTTCTTGGCTAAAGTCAAAGAGAAGATTGTTATACAAATGAGGTCACATCAGCTATACAGGTTGTTATGTGGACATGAAAGGTTTTGTTCTGATATATTATATTTCATATATAACATAGATTGTAGTTACTTTGTTCATGTACTTTGTGTTCATTAATATTTTATTTGTTGTAAATCACTGATAGAAGCCGTCGTGGCGTAGTGGGACAGGTGTGTGACTGTAAGCGTGACGGTTGTGCGTTCGGTCACCATTCAGGAGTGTGAATTATTATTATTTATTTATATTTCGGTCTGGTAACAAGGCAAAGCGCAGCGTTGATTTCCACCATTCAATACGCAATTCCTCGAAAATTTGGCGGAAAGTGGGTTCGGAGAGTCTTAATAATAGGTTCCCTTTGCCCTCACTGCTATATGCGGATACAACGGGAAGCTAATAAAAAAAACACTTTTAAAAACTAGCTTCCAGCAGTCGACTCTACTCGCACCAATTGTTCTCAGTCGAAATAAAGATAATTCATTAATTCTTGAGAGAAAAATAATTAATTTTCTTGAGTAGGGATCGAATTCACAACCGTCGCGTTTACACTCAAACGCTGTCGCATTGCGCCAGAATTGCCTTACACTTATGTAGTGAATAAAAAACATTAGCGAAGGTGACAACAAGATTGAATTTAATATTTTTTTCTAATAACGGAAATAATTTTTCAACTTTAAAAATATAGGCTACCTTTAGGACAGAAGCAAACAACTTCAACAATTACTTATGCTATTTAAAGTTTGAAGTAACCTCAATGCAAATAGATGTATTCAAGGCACACCGTTTACCAGTATTCTGCGGGGGGTCTCACAGTCAAGGTATTTTGTTTCCGCATTTTAGCCGTACACTAACATACAAACAAGATTTATAATATATATATTTTTTCTTCTAAATAAATTTACAACTCTTTGTTATTTACAAAGAGTGGCTTCTGCTTAGTTACAGTGTTTCGTTATGTGGTGAAAGCTTATTATGCTTTTATTTCTTATAAAGGTGTCCCTAAGGGAATTATTTTTGGTCACATTTTGTTTGTTTTATTCAAAAATGTTATTCTTTGAGGTACTTTACTTGTATTATTTCTTGTTTTTTGTTTATATTGATATAAAGTATGAAATTAAAAAAAAAACCTTTTAAATAATATGCCTCTATTCTAAAGGTCAGCTATACTTTCCAGTCTCTAAATGTTTTTTTCCTTGGTCTATTTTACAAATCAAACTCTTTTGTCGACACCAATATTAGGTAAATTGTGTAAAAAATTCTAATTTACTATTTTGATACGGCGGCCATTCCGTAATTACAACAATATTGATAATATATAGTTTCATTATCACCAAAATTCTAGAAGTAAGTATTTTAGCTTAATCGGACACTGGTAAATAGCTAAGATTGAGATGCCTCGAAAAATCGAGTGGAAATTAGAAAACGAAGTGTCTTAACAGGGAAAAGCGTAAAGCTGATTGTTTTATTAAATAATCATGAAATTAATATTGATTTCATGTTTTTTTGTGTGGTCAATGAAGTAGTAGAAGTGTTTTTCAAGTCTGTTCAAAACAATGTGTCGTTTTTTAAACTTAGATATTATTTTATAGTTTTGAGTAGATACTCGATTTATTTAGAGAGAGAGAGAAAGAGACAGAGAATTGTCTCTAACTTTTCCTGACCCTTTTCCTACCTTGCTTATTTAAAATACATATAATATAAATAAATATAAAACGTTATATAAATACGTATGTAACGTCAAATACTATCTAAATACAAAATAAGAAGATGAATCATACATCCCAGAGAAACACAACTTAAAAAAAAACATTTCGAAAGCTTTAACCTACAAGGAGGTCATTTACATGTGTGAGTACACTGGCGTCGGTCCGTCTGCCCGTGATATCTCGGGAATGCGGTCCCGTCAGTATCACATAACTTTAGGGGTTATCGTTACTAAATCAATCGATTCATTTTATGATTGTTAAATAAAAATTTTGTATTTCTTCCTTTGACTTAAATATCACTTTCTTTAAATTAAATGTTAAGTTTTATTATATTTATAAATATTTCTTAAGTCATTAATTATGTACATGTACTACTTCTGACTGTAAGCCCAACTGTTGTGGGTTCGATTTCCAATGTTTTGAATTGTTTTTGTTCATTACCAAGTCACGTCAAAAAACAAAAAAAAAATACGTTAAATCTCTCTAAACGTATCATTTAATTTCTCCATACACATTCGTGTTTAAATAAAATAACAATATGAATATAGACTTGCCTATTTACGTTACTATGATGTTTTCATTTTATGGTGCGTCTTAATACAGAATAGGCTGATCATCCCACACGTTTCAAAGAGTCAAATAACATTATTATGTATCTTAAATACTAACAAAGTTAATTGTTAACGAGATTTCGACTCTATCGCCTAGGTAATATGGAAAGAAAGTATTTTTTCAAGTATTAAAGCGTATTTTGAAGTATCTTAGCCGCTTGATCAGCGTTCAAAGGGCCACAATGATGGTACGCCCGCTTTTTACAAGGTTCGGCATATATAAACCATCCTGTTGAAGAAGTATTCAATTCTAATCGTATTTTGTTGATATATTTAGATTTGAAATCGAAATTTAAAAAATTAAAACTATTATATTGTAAATCTTTAAAAATATTAATAATGTGCGTATAAGTATCCGTTTATTTACTAAAGAAAAGAAAAGAAAAGCTCATTGGTCAACGCTACACTAAACACTTTTGCGTGTTGAGTAAAAGAAAAATATTTAAGAAATTAAGAACTTTATACAAAAACTATAAAAAATATTTTCATATCCTCTTTCTAAGTTCCGCCACTTATGCACAATGTCTCGAAAATTTTGCAGAAATTAGTGTAGTAGTAGTCTTATCACTAGATTTTTCTTACCTCAACTAAATGTTGGATACAATGCTAAAAAATATAAAATTTAAACCAAACCTCCTCGAACCCACAATACCGTGATTTGTCTTATTACCAGAGCAAGGAAATTAAAAAAAAAGAAGATAAATTAGAGTGGCAGTTGAACTAACCAACCGTTGCATTAACAGTCATACGCTGTGCCACTGCGCCATAACGACCTCTATATATTATATACAGATATAATCGAACTATAATATTTTAACGAGTCATTAAATATAAGACTATCTCGGTTTAAATCTAACATTTAGAGGTGACGTAAATTTCTATACATTTGTATACACCGATCAAACAATTGTATTCATTCGTCTGTATCACGATAGCCGCAAAATATTTACGAAAATTGACACCAAAGGAACCTTGCGGGCGAAGACGCGGCTTACTTTGATGTGCTTAAAGGGAAGTTTCTCTGTATCGATTCATATTAAAATTATATTTGATATCTAGTATAAGACAGTAACTTTTGGTTTTGAATTCAAATAAAAATATTAGTTATATAGAGTATGATAGCGTCTGGCTATACCATCAACGGTTGTCGGTTCCATTCCTGTTAGGGAGAATATTTATAATAATATTATTTATATTTATTATTTCAACATACACACCAAGCCAACGAAAATTGGACAGAAAGTGGGGAATGGTGGCCTGGGATGGCCTTTACACTAGGCATCTTCTGCTTACTTTGCTATAATATGCAGAATACAACGTGGAGCTAAAACAAACCTAATGACTCAATTCATCGGATTACTTAAAAGATCGATCAAGTGAGAATCGAATCCAGAGCCGATTGATTTTCAGTTGAATGTTGGAGCAATGTGCCACTACTGTCACACATAGAATTAAATTAATGGAAACAAAAAAAACATATATTAATACATCATATTGTCTACAAAATTAAAAACAAAACAAAACAAAAATAAAATAAGATAAATATATATCGTTTTAGATAAACTCTACCATTGATAAATGATAAGAAACTTATTTTTAGATTCACTTATTGTTAGCGATGTGGCTTTTAAGATGCGCCGATAAGGATGAGGTTGACAAAGCGGTCGGCAGTGCTTTGCTATATTCAGAGATCCTTGTCCAGTTAATTGTATTATAGCAGAAAAAATATATTTATATTTATGTTTTTATAATTTCAATTATCATATATCGACATTACAACCTTACTAACACAATAGCATTCCGGGTCGGTACGATATGGGTACTCTCAAAAAGTGCTTCCACCTCCTTAAAGGCCAGTAACATCCCTATAGCCTCGCTAGTGATACAAAGGTATGTGGTCGAAGGTGAACATTTACCTAACCTGCTACCAAGTGATGCGCGAGCGTCTTAAGATCTATCTCGGACTTGAGAGCGGTTTATAAATATGAGCTTCAGTAATAGGGTCCTGTTTTTCCCTTTTGGGTACAAAACTCGAAAAAGGGACTGCGTCTGATTGCGATGCTGATGATGATTGCACTGCGGAAAATTAATTATCTTCATTTGCCCTGCTCTAGACAGTTACATCTGCTGAAAAAGACTTTTTTTGCTAAATCTTAAGAAATATATATATCTATTTTTTAACAATGTCTTTGCCCGAGTGGCAAATGTAGTTCCTAAGATTACAGCAATCAACCAAAGAAACTCTTCAACCTTATAATATTAGTACAGATGTATACAATAACAAATATTTACTGGTGTAGTCATTTACACTACAGCCTTAAAGATCCGGTTACCTGCAAATCATAAAACACCTCGAATCCATTTCAAAACCGCAGAATGTCCTTCATTGATATTTTATAATTAGTTATTCATCGTCTCGGGTCAATTTTATGGTGCAAAGTTTACGAGATGGACTGGATTTGACAAGCGCGTACATTGTGAGCCCTTATTATAGTTTTTATTTAATATTTTTCGAAATTATTTTTTTGTTATTAATTTGATTCCAGACAGTTGTATTATGAATATGTGCGTGGGGAACGTAGTGTCCGTAAGTTGGGTACGATCTAAGTTTCCTCAGCTTACCCTGCTGTGCACGGGATAAACTGTGAAGCTGCTACATCTACCATTTAAAGCAGGAAGGGCAGAAAAATCTGAGGGCTAAGTAAGAGTTACGTTCTGCGCTTATATGTAGTTATGTTAAATAATTAATAGTTAATATAAATTCTATAATAATTTTATATTTCCATTTCTTCGCTCTGGTGTCGAGGTTAAGCGCGGCGTTGAGTTCTGCCACTCAACACGCAATGCCTCCAGAATTCGGCAGAAAGTGGGGAACGGAGTGTCTTAACACTAGGTTCCCT